>PVHY01012331.1:0-44989 GCA_004024945.1 Uropsilus gracilis | reverse complement strand
CACATAAATAAAACAGACAACAAATGTTGGCGCGGATGTGGAGAAAAAGGAACTCTCTTACACTGCTGGTGGGAGTGCAAACTGGTCCAGCCACTATGGAAGACTGTGTGGAGGACCCTCAAACAATTGAATGTGGACTTATCATTCGACCCAGCAACCCCACTTCTAGGAATATAGCCAGAGAGCATGAAGACATTAATTCAAAAGGACACATGTACACGCATGTTTATTGCAGCCTTGTTTACAGTTGCAAAGAATTGGAAACAAACCAAATGCCCCCAAATGGATGATTGGCCAAAAAAAAATGTGGTACATATACACGATGGGATACTACGCATCCATCAAGGAGGACAAACACATGTCATTTGCAGCAACCTGGATGGAACTAGAAAAACTCATATTAGCAGAAATAAGCCAAAAAGAAAAAGAAGTACAGGATGGCCTCACTTATATGAGGGTTATAGGGAAAATCAAACAAACAAATAAAAAATGAAAACAACCAATGGGACTGAACCATGGAGCGAGAGAGGAGGAGGGGGAAGAGCACAGGGGAGGTGAAGAGCACAAAAGATCAGGGTAGTTAACAAATGTTAGTGAAGTGGGAAAGCCCAGGGTAAAAAAATTAAAAAAAAAATAAAACAACAACAACAACAACAAAAAACCACACACACCATATATCGGAAGAGAACAACAGGCCAAACAACCAACAACTAAACATCAACTTAACCAAACAACAATTTGCAGAAAAATGGGAGGAGTGACTGAAGGGGGGATACAGAGGGGGATATGGAGGGAGGAGGAGGGATCAATTAATGCACAATTGTGACAAATCAATAAAATGAATTAAAAAATATATAACGTGAAGTTCATTTATTCTTGTAAGTTTATACACCTTCTAAAAATAACTAAAATTAAAATTTTGCTAAATTTTGATGGGATGAAACTTTATTAATTTGAAAGTAAAGAAATAAAAATAAATCCCGGGAGATATAGGGAATGCTTGTATATAATTTACTGTTAGGATCTTCAGTTTGATTGGGGTGGTGGGTTTCTATATGTTAATTTCATCTAAGAACTGAACAGTAAACAATAAAAAAACCAGATGCCTTGACGGAGGAGTATGATTGGCGGGAGGGCCGTGTAACCAGAACAACGTGAACTGGGTGTTACAGATGAGGTCAGAGAGGTACTGACCTCTATCATATTTAATAGAAGAGCAAATGAGCTTTCAACTTTTAAGCTATTCATAGATAAAGTATTTGAACTCTGCAACACTGACTTTATGATTTTACTCTTGATTATTTTGTGCTTAGTCTATCAGAACAGCCATATCTTGGTAGATGAGATTACTGGTTTATCTATCCAGATAAGTGAGACTTCAATATAACTAGAAAAATACCTAGATAAGAACTGTAAAAGATATGAAACCCTTTCTTACTAAAATATTACATTTACTATCTTCCATACTTTATGAGCCAATGTTGCCTTTACTATGTTGTTGTCTTCCATTTTCCTATTGTTACTATCCTTTGTGTCTTAAAATAATATAGGAATGACTTACCTGATCTTGGTGTAAAGTGAGGATTAAAAGGTGATAGACACCTAGCTTCTGCTTTCTCAATGGATTAAAGAGTGCTTATCATAATGACTGAAAATAAGACTCAAAAAAAGAAAGCTTGTAAGAAAGGAAAGATTTTGATTTTAGTCACAGAACTAAGTCTGTGATTAGATGACTATCTGATCAACATGTCCATTTTACATGGGAGGACACTTGCATTTGCCCAGTCATGTGGTTAAAATACAATTCCTTTATAATTGGGGGCTGTGTATATGCTAGAAATGATGATGACAGAAGGAACTAAGTTACACAAGTCTATTAAATCATGTTAGGGATTTTGACTTCATTCTAAAAGTAATGACAAGCCACTGAAAGGTTCTAACTACCTGGGTAGAAGGACCACTTGGGTAGCAGGTGAAAAATTAGAGTAGGAAGTAGTGAACTGGAAGGAGAGAACTATTTTGAAACTGTAAGCCAGATGGAAGATAGTGGTGGCCTTAACTGTGGTGGAGTTGTTGGGGATTGAGTGGAACCATTAGACTTTAAAGGTATTAAGTACATAGGATTTGGTGACTGATTGGATGTATGGAGTAAGAGAGTAAAAAAAAGACAAGAATGTTTGTATTAGTCAACTGTGTGGTAGGTGGGATCTAATAGCAGTTGCTGGGGGAAGGATTCCTGGGGTGGAGTAAGTGCATTAAATTTGTAAATTTGTCCACAGGGAGAGTGTTTGAAATGAGAAAAGAAGAGCTAGACTGGATGAGGAACATCAGCATGGAAAGGGTAGGTAGGGGAAGAATCTGCAAGGGAGACTGAAGAACCAAGAAGTAGAAAAGAAAGGGGGGAGAAGTGTGGTTGTCTTGCGAACCAGGTGTGGTGAGTATGTTTGGAAAAGGAAAGGCTGGTCAGATGCTGTTAGTGTTTAAATAAGACAAGGAATTGAAAGTGTCTCTTTGCATTTAGTGAAAAGAAAGTAATTGGTTGCAAGCTTGGGCAGTAAGAATAAGCATCCATGAAGCTGAGTTGTGAAAAGAAGAGGACTCTGGTTGGAGAAGAAAGTTTTGCTTTTGTTTTTATTTTGTTTCATTTTTTAAAATGTAGGACTTGGAGCATGTTTCATTGTTAATAGGAGCATGTTTCATTGTTAATAGGAAAGAGGGAGAAGTTGAATCCTTAAGAGAAAGAACTCTGGAGAGAGCCATATTACTGAAAGCACAGATGGAGGACTTAGCCTTAAGTAGATGGAGGGAACCCTCTCTCTTTTTGTGACTGGAAGAAAGTAGAAGACAAAGCTGGATGCAGATGCTGGTATCTACATTTTTGGTGGAAGGAAGTTGCAGAATTGTCCTTAATGTCTTCTCTTCTGTTTAGATAAAGGCTTGGTCATTTGCTTTCATTACTAAAAAAAAAAATAGAGATTTAGGAAATTGGAGTAGAGTTGAGAACTTTAGAGCTTAACTAGAGACCAAGTGGATGTGGTCAGTGGCATTGAGAATGCAGTTAAAAATGGGAGTTGAATTTTATAGTGAATTCTCTCACAGTTCTTAGCAGAAGACAGATAATTGGATATTGGTGGAAGTTCTGGAAGAGAAGTTGTCAGTTATCTGGTAACCACTCTAGATTCTCAGTCAGTTGATAAACAGAGCAAAGAGGGATAGTAGAAGGCAGAGCAACTCTTAATTAAAAGTTTAATATAAATGCCGTTTGAGTTGAAACTGAAATAAAATCTCACAATAATTTCCTTCTGAATTACAATTTATTCATCTTTTTATTAACTGGCTGGAAATCCTTTCTCCTTATTCAGGAAATGTAGCCCACCTTTATGCATCCCTCTCATGGGAGTTGCACCAGTAGAAGATTGTTGATAGGCACACAATCCATGGAGAGGAACAGAGTGTTGGTCCTGTACTTGCTCACCCTGCCCATCATTTTGGACCAGCAAGCACCTGTGAATGTTCTGCTTTCAGTAGTACTTTTCTCTTGAAGAGAAGTGATGAGGGTAGAGTAAGGGACTGGAGTGTTTGTTCAGTCTTATTTCCTTACAGTCTTAGAAGACCTTGTTTTCTTTTAAAAGGTGAGAAGAAGAGGTAATATCTCCATCCCTGAACTTCCATTTAGGGTGAGGATTTTGCCAGGTTTAATTCATACAGTGAGAATTTTGAGTTGACAGTCTGAAAGCTGACACTCAAGGAATGAGGACACCAGGGCTGGCAAGAAAGCAGATACTGGTACTGGTACTGTGAATCAATGGATTCACAGCCCATGGCTGAATACCCCTACTAGGAAGTTAAGGGTTTATATCCCTTTCCATATTCTGGTGTTCTGGGTGGGTTGTTAATGGTGGTAGTACGTGACCCTCTGTGGCAAAGATAGAATGATGAAGATTCAAGGAGAAACTGGGCTGCATACCAGTAAACTGAGTAAATCAGCCATTGGTTTTTAATCTAGACCCAGTAGGCTGCATTTCTTAGGTCACTGTGCTCCAGTCTGTTTCAGTTTATCTGGCTTCAAGTCAGATAGCCATATAAAAATATTCAATATTTGATGGGGAATATATGACTGGCCCCAGCAAAGTGATTAATTCTGAAAATTATATGGGTAGATAAGTGAAATATGAGTGGATGGACTCTTAGAAATAGAAGTAGAAACAGAAGACCTCTGGCAAGGGAAGAGTTGCTAATAAGAAGCCAGAGGAGGCAGAATTAAGAGGTTGAAAAGTAGGTGGATTGGGAAGAAGTCATAGGGGAACTATTCCCAGGTCATTTGCTTTCATTCAATCATTTATTCTCAAAACAGTGATTTATAAATATCCTTTTAAGACTACAATAGACTGTGTTGTAAGAGACCAAGCAAGGCATTCCTTTATCCTCCTCTGCTGAGATTTGAAAATTTTCCAAATTGTCTAGTAAAGACAAAAACTTTGATTTTTTGCAAAGATGAAACTTATATAAAGGAACACTTGTAATTACTAGAATTGTTAGGTCTGGAATGCTTTCCTATCGTATGTATGCATAGGAATATTTTTAGGAATATTTTAAGCATTTTTCTAAATATGTTTAGAAAATACATAGCTCAGTAATTTTTTTGATTTAGTGACATTTTGCTTTTGACAAAGATTCATAGTGTTTTTTTTTTTAACTTAACCTTATGTGAAGTTTCAAAATTATCATTAGCTCCAATGATACTTAAGAGTATAATGTAGCATGTAGAATGTAATATTTGTAAGAGGTTGACTTTCAAACTCTTTCCTTTATGTGGGTATATCTGTTTTTGTGCTAGCAATTTGATCTTCTACTCCAGCTCCAAGGTGTTTTTCTTAGATAAATAAGAGAGAAAAGGAAGTCATGTGCAAACTGTGAGCAACTGTTTGCTATCTTTTACTCATTTGTTCCAAAAGTAAATTGATTCTCAAATAGTCTGAGCCCTTACTGTGTGCTGAAAACAACTCTGTTTATGGTGGTAGGGAGTAGAAAATAGATGAAGAAATGGTCCTTACAATACTTCAGAGGAACTTAAAAAACAGTAGGTAAATAGATAATTTCTTTGTGCAGATAAGTCTGAAAGTAAGGTTTTATGATATTCTGATCAACTCAGTTTTAATTGGGTACTCATTTTTAAACTTTACCAAAGGGATATATGTGTGTCTTGTGTTTATGCATTTTTTTTGTTCTGGTTTCTTCCCACTAGTTCATGTTCAGCACTTTAAAAAGAGAAATCACTGATCTCTGTTGCTTCTCAGAAACATGGCATGAAATAGGGTCAAATGGAAAAATACTATTGTGATTATTAGCATGTTGGTTAGCCAGTTGTTTTCCAGATGGGATAGAGGTTGACTTAAATGCTAAGTGGACAGTATTAATTTTTTTGGGTACTTTGGAAAATATTGAATGATTGGGATCATCTCTAGGAATTGTGTTTTTCCAGAGTCATTTAGCTAAGTGTCTTCTGTGTTAGGCTTAAAATTTTTTTTGTGTGCAACTGTGGTGTCTAGAGATATTTTTACATTTCATTTAATTATTTGTAATATGGGAACATGTTATAAAGGAGACTGATTTGAGAATACTAACCTATTGTTAAATGTCTATGTATTATATAGTTAATTTTTTAAAAAGGATTTTTCCTTGAGAATTTTTTCAAAGTGTGTTGATGGAAATAATAGGTAGTTGACTCATGTTTCAGGAAGTTTTTTAGATTGCCATTTTAGAGAACATCAAAGCTGTGTTTGCACCCAGTTTCAACCAGTAGTCTTCTCTTCCAGCTTCCCCATTTCTTCTTTTCTAGAGGCAAGATGTTGTGCACATGTAGCAGTTTATTTGTAAATAAAATGTTTATTTTGGTTGTTTTTGACTTTCCCATCACTCACCACTCAGCTCTCCCTGATGGGAGAAGAAGCTTTCACTCCCTGTACCTCAGACCCTATACCTCATTCTTTTTCTTCTGTCATCCCAACAGGACACGTTAGCATTTTCATGCAACAAATATTCATTGTTTATATTATGATGACTATAAACACTACAGCTGAAGAACATACACTATGTATTTTATGTTTTCTGCCCAATGTATTGTTTTCATTTGTTTAACTTTCCAAGCATCAATTCAACTCTAAAATTTCTCCCAGTTGTTTAAAACTCAGTTTAAAACTGGCTATATATGGGAAGATACAGGCGGTTATTAATTTCACTTATTTGAATGCATCTCCCAGCAGCTTTCTGCTTTGCTCAGTGGAGGCTGTATTCCTTCTATGTAAAACTCTGTTCTCACTAAATCCCTTCATCATTATTCTTTGATAATTCCCTTTGTTATTCACTTCAGTTGAATATCCACTTCCTAATTCCTCATCTTGCTCTTATTCCTGTGTTTTCCTTCATGCTTTTTAATTAAAAGTGTTTGGGAAGTAATTTTTTTTTTTTTGAGAGTTACAGTTGTGTGACTTTATTCTTACCTCAACTTAATTATTTGTTGGTTTGGCTGATAATTGAATTCAATGTTGTAAATTATTTTCCCTCAATTTTAAGAGCATTGTTTTTCCCCTTCCAGTATGCTGTTGCAAAGCGTAATGCATCGTATTCCTTATCCTTTGTACCCAACCAGTTTCATCTCTACCATGCTTTGGGTATGGGTTTTTCTATTTTCTTGGATAGTTGTCCCATTAAATCTGGAAACCATATCCATTAGTTTTAGAATGTATTCCTGAATTATTTTGTTAATGACTTTTCCCCTTTTGTTTTCTCTGTTCTTTCTATACTTTTCTAATAGTTAGATATTGCATATTCTGGACTAGATCTTTATAATTTTCATGTACGTAAATTTTACATTGATTTTTCATTTCTTTTTCTTTTACATATTTATTCTTAAAGGAAATTTCCTTTGCTTATTTTCCACCATGCAATTTTTCATTTCAGTTATCACCATTTTTATTTTCAAGAACTTAGTTTGTTTACCCTTCTTCCACTCTATGAGAAAGCCTCTCAAATTAGGGCTTTCTATTCTTATTTTATGGATACTCTATCTTTTGGTAATTCTGTGAAGGTATTACTGTTTCTTATCTTTCAAGGATTTTCTCTCTGGTATACTCTTTTTTTTCCCATCATTTTTCTTTTTCTTTATTTTCTTTTGGGTTAGCTCTCTTTTTAATCTAGGTACTTGAGTCCAATATTTGTCCTTAGCAGTCTGCTCCTAGGTAGGAGTAAGTACTAATAATAGAGCAGCTAGCCCAGAATACAAGAATTTGTCTAAGGGCTTCATTTATTTTAACTTATCCTCATAAGGATCTTAGGAATTAGTTACATCATGATCATCATCTCTATTCGACAGATAAAGAAACTGCAGTACAAAATATTTGAGTAATATTTGTAATACTTGCCCAGTGTAACACAACCGACAAGTGGCGTAGCTAGAATTTGAATCTAACTGAATTAAATCCTTTGCCCCTTCTAATCTTTATATGGTCCTGCCTTTTCTTACAATAAGTAACAAACTGAAAATTTTGTGCTTGTGGGTGGGCTCAGTCAAAATATTTCAGCTGAGTGAACTCTCTGTGAAGCCTCTGATGAGTTCCTCCTGGTTTAATTAGATTCATCAGAGAAGAATCTTCTAGTTTCTGAGCTAAAGGTGAAGTTCAGCTGCCTGCTCTTTGGTTGCTGATGGTGCAAGAGGACTACTGGGGCTCAGCCTTTAGTTTTTAGTCCTGTTTCAGCTGTGTCAGTTCTGGAACCACCCTGATTCACCTGCCCTAGGCTTAAACCTTAACTCATTGCTGTGGGAGGAACTGCAGGTTGCTCAGTTGTGTAGGTTTTGGGAGGGAATCTTGTGATATGCCCATTAGCCTATTTTGAGTTTCAACTTTACCCAATTTTCAGTGCTGTTCATTCTTGAACCTTCTGTGGATTCTTGGATTCTTATTTCCCCACTGGCAGTCTAAGTTGTATCTTCCTTGCTTTCCGCCACCTCCTCGTCCTCGTTGTTGTCGTCGTCGTCGTTGTCATCATGGTCCTCCTCCTCCTTCCTCTTCTTTGCAATTTTATCATTCTCTTAGATTCAGTGTTTATGTGAATGTGAACAATAAAAATAATCTTGACTTTTTTTGAAAAAAAATTTTAAAGCAGTTCTTTATATGCCATTTAAAATTCCGTGGTTAAAAAGAAATTCTGTGGCAGATCTGTTGAAATGATTTTCAGGTGGGTTCTACCTCAAGCCTTTTCTTGAGTGTTATAGTCTCAAATATTTATAAATATACCTCAGATAAAATGTTTTAAATGATTCAGAGTGACTAAACCCATCTGGAAGCTCATACTTGTGATTATTTCCTTTTAAAAACTAATTTTTAGTTTTTATATATTGTAAAATTGGTTATAGATCTGTATTGTTCATTTTCTTCTGCTCTTTATAGTTTTCAAAAGGAAAACTATATTGCAGGGTTTGAAATTAAATTCAAAGGAAGGTAAATAAAAATGAGGTTTATATCTCTTAATTCTGTATTGTAAAACCTCAGGTTTTTTATTTTTAAATAAATTTAAAATTTTTTATTTTAAAACTCAGGTCACTTTTATTTCTAAAATGTATTACTATTTCTTTGAAAATAGCACAGAGGAAGACTCATGCCACAGTTTAATACATAAAAATCCTTGCTGTATGAAAAACATCAGTGGCCACTACTATGTTCTTTTGGAACTGATGGTAGTTGACTCATTGCCACAGGTGGGCTAACTGCAATGATTGTGAGGCACGGGTATTTATTTTGTTTTCAGATTTTTCTGGCATCTAACACATAATTTGTTGGGATATGACTTATGAAAACACATAAAAGCATTACTTGAAAAATTCCATTCTTTTGAAAGTGTGTTTTTGGGTGTAGTGTTTGTAGATGCTAAAAATATTTTTAATGGTCTCCTGAGATTCATGGGATACATGTGGAGGAGACAAACGTGGTGTTTAGAGTTTGACTTGGTTAATTTGCAGTATCCGTAGCACTCTTCTTTCGTAATTTCTTCATGAAAAATGTAATCACATACAGATTCTGTTCGCTTGCAACACAGAATTAATGTGAATTCCATTTCAAACTAACCACTATCAAAAGTCTCTGAAAGTCTGGTTATGTTTTTTAAGTGTTGTCTGTGGGTGACTTGCTTAGATTTGAATTTTTCATTAAATGCTAAATTTATGGATACTGGTGACAGTGCCAGTATCATTTTCTGGTTAATTTAATGTTTTACCCTATCTTTTTCTTTTTCATTTTTCTTGTCATTACCTGAGTTTCTGTGAAACTCTCCCTAACTTATAAAAAGACAATCTTTGTAATTATTTTTCACAAAATATTTTTTGCTCATCATTTTTAGGTTTTATTTTTTAAGGTATTGCTATATATTTCAGTGAGAGGGCAAAATAATGGATGTCCACCACTGTGATTATATCAGTCAAATTAAATGAGTTGGAAAATGCTTCTAGAATTCTTACTTAATGTATTCTTTAATTTTTTTTTTGCTATTTTTCTAGGCGTTGTGGAAGATTGTTTTCCTATAATCAAACCCATCTTGTGTTACTGGGTTAAAGAAGTAATAATCAATACTTGGCTGTGCTCTTAAGAAAGTCAGAAAAGTACATGAGTTACTGATGACCAGGACATCACTTGTAGATTTTTCATTTTGATATAGACCACCTATTTATTGTGTGATCTACCTTTCCAAGCTCTTTTGTTCTTTCATCACTTATTAGATCAAAACTTATCCTTTTTCTTCTTTTTAAGTTTTGAAGTTTTTAAGTTGGATCCAGAAATCCAACTCATGGTATTCTCCTTTTATTATTGTGATACAAAGGCAGACAAAAATCAATGTATTGCCCTGCTGTTTGTCTCTTACATATCTCATATCTCTTTACCCTCTTTAAGGGTAAAGAAGAGGGGAACTCTGGTTATTTCCTTGTGTTTTTTTCTTCCCTGTTCACCCATGAATACATGACTTGATTTATCTTGATCAGCCTAGTAACTTGCTCCACATTTTTCCAAAAGTGCAAAGCAGTTTCAGCTAAAAATACACATATCAAAATGCTCCAGAAGTTGTGGCCGCAGCTCAAAAATGCTGATCAATTTTGAAAATCTAAATCAATCTCGGCCATGAAACCAAGGGAAGAACCTTTGTGGTAGAGGACAGATTTCCAAAAATTCACCACAGTCCTGTTCTTAGCTGGAGTTTGTGCTGATGTTGCCAGACAACTGAGGAGTAGATGCAAAAAGCAGGAAGCATTATTGAATTGAGCTCTAGCGCCAATTTGGGAAAAGCAAATTAAAATGTAAAAGAATATTTTTCCACTCCTGGCGTCTCCAGATAAAATGGTCAAATACATGGTTGCTGAAAAAGTCAGAGAAATTGCTAATTTTGCCAGAATGGCTAATTTTGTCAAAAAAAAAAAAACACCAAAAAACAGACTTTTTGCATGTGTCTTAAAGTATGTGTACACATATAGTTTGAATTTTCTTCTGAAACCAAATGAAATAGTTTTAATTTATAGATCTAAATGTACATACATTAAGTCAAAGAATATTTTGACTGAAATGACTTGTGTGGGAATATTTTTCAGTCTTTTGATTTTTTTTTTCAGGTGCCACTAGAAGAATGGATGATGATGATTTTGGTGGATTTGAGGTACATGGCTAAGATTTCCTTTTTTTTTTTTTTTTGTAAAGGTGTGGGTCTAAAATGGTATACTATTTTGAAAATTTATTTTCTTGATCATTCTTAATGTTACACTGGAATGAAAAAAATTAAAACAAGGATCATTAAGATATGTCCACTCTGAAGGTAAAAACTGCTGTATTATCGAGTGTGTGGTCCTGCCCCCGAAACGGGCTTATATCACAGTGGAAGGCCTGAAGAGGAGGTTTTATCTCTTTTCCACAGCTGACTTTGCTGGAGTACATGTCTACCAGGAATGCCTGGGACATCTGTCCCATGTTGCTGTGTTGATTCTTGTAGTGAATTGATTTAGTGAATTTTACTGCATTGCTTTTTGTTGATTTAGAGCACTAATGAACATTTGTGTTGTTAGGTTATTCTCGCAGGTTGGAGTTGGGTGCTTTGTAAGTGGAAATTGTTAGCTGAAGAAGCACTGTCTTTTCCTTAATCCTTTTTCAGAGTGTGTTCATTGCAATATTTTATAACCCAGTTATTTTTATGGAGCCAGGATAGTCTTGCAGGAAAATCTCTGGATTAGGAGTCCGGGAGCCTGAGCTCACATCCTGGAACTCACATCAAGTGAGCATGAGTGCTGAGAGTGTGTGTGTGTGTATGTGTGTGTGTGTGTGTATGTGTGTGTGTGTGTGTTTAGGAAGATTTTTACCTAGTTTGACTTGGTAAAAAGGAGATTGTCTGAAAGAGTGAATATAATATATGACACTAATTGGAAGAATAAGATATTAAGTATTATTTTCAGTGTTTTGAAAAATCACAAAAGAATGATAAGCCTTTTGAATGTTAGGATCATTTTATTTTCTCTTTAGTAAATCTTTATTAGCTGTTACTGTGGAACTTTCTAGAGTACAAGCCTATTTGTTTTCTGCATTTCATCTAAAACGATTGTGTTTGGCTCATACATTTATTTTCCTTAATATTTTATTTTTGTTGGGGGGATGATTAAATCTTATTTACATTACTGAAATGTAACAAAATTCCTTCCATTTGGAGGACAACATATGTTTCAGGTATCATCATGTTTCAGCTTATTGTTTCAGGAGTTGTCAGTAATTTGAAGGTTAGAATTTAGCATAGTCTTCTTTATTTAAACCACACTTTATTTATTATATTGGAAAAAAATACAAGTTACATTCCTTAGGTCAAGCATTATACTTCAATGTTTTATTAAGCTGGCTTATACCTTTTAAAATTACATAGGCACAGTGTAAACCAATCATTTCAATTTAATTGTGGTTAGGTTTTTTTCTTTCTGCATTCTGTTGTGGAAATATGGAAGGTCTAAATCTGAGATTACATGAGCCATGTTCATTGTTCATAGTTGATAGTCGCTACAATATATGTTCTTTAGTTTCAATGATAAGTGAAGTGCCCCAGTTTGCTTTTTTCAGCTAATAGCTCAGTGTATAGAGTCTAAGTTGAAACTGTGACTCTGATTTACAGTACTTTGCTGCAACTTGAACAATTTAAGAGACAAAAAAACTCTATACTCTTACCCACAAACTCCGCATGCAGTAATTGGCTACCCCTTAGTTTTAAAACTGTCTAATGAGAGGACTTATTTTCTTCAAAATGTTTGTTTTAGGAATTCTCTAAATGTTGAATGCTCCTAAGTCCATCTTATATGGATTATTTAAAAATGGGAATGAATCCTGTTTTTTCAGATTGATCTCTACGTTAATATTGTTATAATTAATGAAAAGGACTTGATCTCTAGGCTATTAAAGTGATTTAATTTTTTACATACCTGGGTAATTGTAGATATGTAAGGATGCTTAGATGTAAAGTTCACAAGTGAAAATAATTTGAAGAATATATTAAGTGAAAATTTCATTGGCAGGATCTAGATTTGGTAAGGCGGGAAGATTTTTTTCTTCAAAGTAATGGAGTTTGAGACCTGGGGGTGCTGTGAGTGTTGGGTGTGTGGCAGCAGTGAGGAAAACACTGGTATGGTGAGGGAGTTGTAAAGTGAATTGTATTGCAGAGAATGTGATAGTGGAACTGGGAGCCTTGATTATTTGACCATCGTTTGTACTTTCAAAATTTTCTAAAGTCATTTTGACTTTGTTTTCCAGGCTGCCGAGACTTTTGACAGTGGGAATGGTGAAACCCAGACTACGTCTCCTGCCATTCCTTGGGCTGTCTTTCCTGCAGGTACTGCTAGACAAGATAACATCTTTTGACCTTTTTGCTGACATCTTCTGTTTATCTTGTATTTGGTCTTCTCTGATTTAACATAAGGCAGGGTTTTCATCAGAAGTTTTATCACAGTGAATTAGGAATTGTATAACAAGTGCTGCAGGGTGACCTGAGGTATGATCCTAGCAGTGATACCCTGAACATTAAGTGGAATTAAAGCATAATTGGCATTATTTAATTTGTCATAGCTTTAGGAAGGTGAGGTGCCAAAATAATCTTTTAGGTTCTCTTGGTCATTAAAGGTACCTTCTTATATTCCAAAAATATAATAATAAATATTCCACCAGTATTTAAATTGAGGATTTTTTTTTGAAGAGGAAAGTCACTTAACGGTATTAAAATTAAGTTATTCAATAAGTTAAATACAAAAATAAATTACTGTTGTGAGATGTATGTATATTTTGTTACATGAAGCAAATTTCTGCCTTGGATGACCTCGTCATCCACTCATTTGGTAAATATTTCTTTGCATGCCTGGTAAGAGGGTTCTTGAAGCTTTGGATGTATGTTCATTGAGCTTTGAAGACTGCTTATGATTTCAGTAGGCAGAGATGGGAGAATGGAGAAGATACTGAAAGCATACATACACCTGGGCTACTGATGTAAATGTAGGAATTGGGTGACTCTAGTAGACTGGCCATTCTCAGTTGAGGGCCTGAGAGATGTTTCTTTGCCTGGAATTTACTTGCTACCACTGCCACCCTCTCCCACTGCCTTACCAAGCTAACACTTGTTGATGTGTGTGTATCTTACTTTAATATTTGTTTTATGGGGTGCCTTTCCAAAGAACCCCTCTTCTTTCTACCTACCCTCTCACCCCCTCCCCACATACACACACATCTGCGTGTACCTATCTTCAGACTTTTACATTAGGCATTAATTTTGGGGACTTTGTCTTTTTGTCCTATTGTCATATATTAAATGTTAAACGTAGTTCTTGACTTATGGTCTGCCCTTAGTGTTTGTAGAATGAAAAATTAAAGGAAAGAAATATGAGTAACAGAATGACCAGACTAGGGTGAAACTGACAAGAGAATTGGAGTAATTAATATTTATAAATGCCTTAGGTATTTCACTTGCTACCATGTAAGTATTTGTTATAAATTAGATGGGCAGCTTTACTGCTTTCATTGTACAGATGACAAAAAGATTGTCTATAACAGTTTTAGAGTGTGCTGATAAACATGTTTAGAAATGGAATCTCATCTGGGAGGTCCTGTCTAAGTTCTTCATCTGAGAAGCATCAGTAGGGCTATCTAGCAGGATGGAAGGGTGAAGGAACAGTGAAGGGTTTTTCTTTTTCTTTCTTTCTTTTTTTTTTGAGTCTTTAAGCCTTGATTCTGAAAGAATATTGTTACTGGGAATAGAAGTAGAAAATTTAGAATGAGTTGGTTTGCAAAAATATGGAATTGTTATGAATTTATCATAGACAAGTGTATTTATAGTTTAGGACAAAGTCAGGGCTGAGATTCTTGGTTTGGGAGATTTCTCATTGATAATGACAGTTGAAGCTGTGTAATATCCCTGCTGCTTAGCAGGTAGAGAAAATAGGGGTAAGCAGAGAAATTGACATGTTCATAGTGAGAGAGCTGGAGGGAGAAAGAGGTAGAAGACTTGAGAGGTCAGTCGGAAACTTCGGAGGAGTGGTCCTTACTGTTAGAGGCTATACAGGTTAGGGAGATGTGAAACAGAAAGTTCAGTCATAAGTGCCATTGAGGGAAATAGTTTTGACCAATTGGAAGCTGAAGCCAAATTATACCTCTTTACTGTATGAAAGCAATAACAGGGTATGTGTCCCTATAATCTTTTTCAGTGTTTAAAAAAATTGGATATTTTATGTATGTATGTGTGCATGTGCATATCTTTCATCTCTTTACCTCTCATCTATTATTGTTACATTGTGAGTGCAACAAACTAAATCAACACACTGACACATCTATCAGGAAGGAAGACAGAGTTATATTGCCAGTGGCTGATTTGCTTGACATTTACAAGATCCAGGCCTTATTTTATTATGAAATTATCATATGTGGCATCATGGAACTGGACAAAGTGAAAATTGTATATAGTAATAATCTTGAGGGATAAGAAGGTTAGGGGTAAACATGTTATTGGACTTTTAGCTTTGCAGGGTGAGTGAGTCTGCTGCTTAGGTATTGCCATATTTTCAACTCCTGTTCCTGCTCTCAATCTTACCAGCAAGGCATTACACTGATCACACCCGGGGTTCATTCTGGAAGGTATGCATCTTTCATTAGTTCCCCAGGACTGGTTGTGCTTCCAGATGCTTGCTCATTGGTCTGGGGTGATCACGCATCCTCTAAGACATTTCACTGATCACACCTGGGAATCAGTGCTGATAGGCATGCATTTTTCATCAGGTCTCTAGGACTTGGTTGTCCTTCCAGATGTGTGCTCATTGGCTTGGAGTAATCAAGTGTTTTACTTTCTATGTATTTTGTTTTGTTCTGACTTTCTATGCATTTTGTTTTGTTCTGATTTTCTATGCATTCCTTTTCAGCCTACCAATCTATCATCCATCCATCCATCCATCCATCCATCCACCCATTTCCTGTTCTGTCTGATTATGATGTCATATCACTTGAGCTATGTATTTCTAGGTCAATTCCTCAAAACCTAACACAATTGGAATTAACCAATCCCTCTAACATATGTATATATGCACACACATGCACGCGTTTGCTTTATTTGCCCTTATTCTCTTAAAAAATGAAATCCGATGAACCTTTTTCTGGATTTCCCCAGTGACTTGAAGAAGGAAAACCTGGCCAAGAACTGAAGGTCAAGAGGAGTTATTTAGACCAGAATGATTTGAACAACATCATAAGCATAACTGTTTAATCATTTCCACACTAAAGACCAAGAATAGAGCTAAAGCAGATTCTTTTCTGTCTAAGAAAAGACTAATTTTCTCCCATTGTCTCTGTCTACACTCTGTAAAATATATGAAAATTTTTTTTAAAAAGATGAATATTAAATAAATTTTACTACAACAAAATCCAGGAAGAGCACGTAAATGTTTTTAATTACCTGGAGGAGAACGGGGCTTTTGATTCTTCAGGTAAACATGAAGGGTTTTCATAAGGACTGGTGTAGTCTCCTTGTTATTCTTCAGATTTTCTGCTGGCTGTCCCTTGGAGGTTGTTCACAGTAACAATAGGGATATTAGCATCTCTCACATAGTGTCTATTTATAGCTCATGTACTGTTCATGAATCCAGGTACCTGCAGTCATACATCTGACTAGAATGTTGTCATCATTTATATAGTGGGACCTTTAAAAATACTAATTTATGCAATGCTGCTGATGAAATCAGTAAGTTGCTGGTCAAAATCAATAAAATATACTTTTGAGTTCTTTTCACAAACTATTAAAGCTCAGTAACTTCAAAATGAATGTCTTTTAACATATATATATGCATACTTATGCATGTAAATATCAGTATATATATGTATATCAGAGTATAGACGTAGATATTCTAATTTATTCCCTTTCCCCCACTTGTACCTTCCATTGCATGTTCTCCTCTCTAACATGCCCTTTTGAAAGAACTTAATTTTCACCTCACCTGAGAGGTTCTAAGAACAATAAACTGTAATAGTCTGACTTCAGCATACCCAAAGATTAAGAATCCTTAATTTTTAAGTTCATTTGATCATTCACCCATCTACTCAATTAGCAGATATTTGAAGATATAGACTATGTATCAGGCTTTTTTGTGCCACCTATGATGGACCCAACTTTATTTTCATAGGCACAGTGTGAGAATTCAGGACATTTTAATGGAATGTGTTGTTACTGCTGGCACATGCATCTATCAGTAACTTCAGCTCCCCGCCTCTGATAGTATTTGTAGAGTGTTGTGGTGCTACCATTGTGCACAGTGTGGGTGGTGCTGCATTAGAGGCGATGGCTGCTCACTCTTTACTTTCAGCAGTGCAAATATAAATTTTTTAGAAGGCGAGGTGGGAGGCAAAACCTTGAATACTGTCCCTTCCAATATGTTTCCCAGTTCCTTCTAGCAGTGCACAGACCACATTAGAATGCATTGACCATCAAAGGGAAAAACAAGTGGTCCAGATAGATACTTTAATCCAAATTAGCTCCTTCAAAACAGCTTATAGAGAGGGCGAACTAAACTGTCTGTCACAAGCCAACCCTGTAGAAGGAAGAATGGGAATTGGACCAGCAGATGTTGAACCAAATAACTTAGATGTGGTTTGCTTTGCATCTGGAGCTATTTGCATACAAAGCCAACAGGAAAGTTCAAACATTTTTCTCAAGACATTGGCAGAGAGAAACCTGGAAGACAGATGCCTTTTTGATTTCATGGTTCAGTTTTTCCATTCTCCATTCTCCTGGCCAGGAAAACCTAGGACAACAAATCGGTCATTTTATTAATATCCCATTACTCTCCTTGCTAACCCTGTTTTTCCAGTAGAATCTGTGTTACACATCGACAAGCACTCAGAATCTGAGTCTACAAATTTTTGTTTGAGAAAAAAATTGTGATATTTTCCTTCAAATTAATCTGCGGTTTGCGCATAGTAATAATAAACCGGAACTGAATTCATAAGTTTCTAGTGGAATTTGAAGATGACTTATATGTTCACATATCTGTATTTTAATAGGTGAGATGGATGATATTTAAAAACTTTCCATCCCTTTTACTTTCTCTTCACCGAGATATTTTTGTTGGTACATACTGGATCTCCATTGTAGTGTCATCATTTTCTAATCTTGACATAGATTATGTGAATGGAAGATTGCTAGATAATAGCTGAGTGTACTTACAAAGTCTGAGTTCTGAGTTTGTGCTTAAATTTTTTCTTGGTTACAGTGTCATAGGTGAGTCTTGGTATCCAGTTTTTACTGCCTAGTACAACTGACACAGCACTTATCTGATGTAGTACATTTGCTCTAGAAACAGAGCTTTAAACATAGAACACAGATATTAATGGGAAAAGCTGTAGTATTTAAAACAAATGTGATACTTTTCTGTATTTTTTTTACTATTAGTTACTGTGTTATTTTTATTGTATTTTATGGTATAGTATTCTATGTGATTCTGAATGCCTTTCTTAAAAGATGTTGGTTAGATTTTTTGGAATTTATAGATTATATTCAAAACATTTTAAAAATAAAGCTTTGTAGAAATTTGTATTACAAAATTTTAATGCCCATAGATTAAAGCTCATGCATGGACTTTATCATTATTAACCTGAATTAGCAAAACAACAACAGCAGCAAAAATATTTTAGGCCCTGTCTCAGCAATGGTGGGAATCATTGCCTAGGGTTCTGATACCAGTATATAAATTCCTGCTTACCTGTTTTCCTGAATTATGTTTCCTTGGCTTCAGAAAATACACTTTTTGCTATTTCTGACAAATAGGCTTACATACACTTATATCTATAGTACCTGGCTATGAAAAAGGCAGTAATATTAAAGGTAGATAGTAAAGACTTTTTTTTTAAATTGAGGCACAGTGGTTATAGTGCTGTGTATGATTTAGTGGAATAGGCTCAAGGTGTCTTTTTTATTCTTGTCCCCTTGTCCTATCATTATTTTGCTCACTGCAAATATTAGTTAAAACTACTTGTCAGATTAAGAAATACCTAATTTAGCAGAACCATTCTATATTATTGCCTAGGGTTCTGATACCAACGTATAAATTCCTGCTTAGCTGTTTTCCTGAATTATGTTTCCTTGGCTTCAGAAAATACACTTTTTGTTATTTCTGACAAATAGGCATACATACACTTACATCTATAGTACCTGGCTATGAAAAAGGCAGTAATATTAAAGGTAGATAGTGAAGACTTTTTTTTTAAATTGAGGCACAGTGGTTATAGTGCTGTGTATGATTTAGTGAAATAGGCTCAAGATGTCTTTTTTATTCTTGTCCCCTTGTCCTATCATTATTTTGCTCACTGCAAATATTAGTTAAAACTACTTTTCAGACTAAGAAATACCTAATTTAGCAGAACCATTCTATAAACTTGTCTGCATTTGTCTGTTAAAATGTATATGTATATTTTTGTATGTTAATTAAAAGTTGCATATATGACTTAGAGGAATTTCAACCTTTTGTTTTTCCAAGTTTTCATTTTATATTTATGTTTTACTTACCTGCTGTGGTTTACAGGAAATTAAATTTTGAAGATAACACTGTTAGTTTTCTGAAAGGGTAATGAAACCTTGTTTCATAAGCACATAACTTATGGTGAGGCATGTGTAGGTTTGGTCAATAACATAAACATTACTTTGTGAGACCATGCAAAATAGATGTTAAAATTAGTACATTTTGGAACTAAAAAATCTGTGTTCAAATATTTTCTGTAAGGATAAGCTACCTTTTTCATTGTAATTTTAGAGATTTATAAATGGCTATTACATAAAAAGGAATTTCTTCTATTCATCATGACTTCTGTACATATTATGTCTAATAAATTTTAGGTTTTTTTTTTAAAGTGAGTAATCAGCTTTGGTATGTCAAATGCTCATTATTTTAGTTTTGTCTTGAAATGACATTACTTTTTGGGTAGTAGAGTTGTATAACTTCAGTAAAAGCTGAATACAACTGCATTACTCAGTAGGATTGGCTAAATAGTCTGATCATGCTTCAGCCTTTCTTTGTTTTCACTTGCAGTAAACCAGTTAAGATTTGTATTACATCTCATCTTAACTAGCATTAGTTAAAACTACTTGTCAGATTAAGAAATACCTAATTTAGCAGAACCATTCTATATTATTGCCTAGGGTTCTGATACCAACGTATAAATTCCTGCTTAGCTGTTTTCCTGAATTATGTTTCCTTGGCTTCAGAAAATACACTTTTTGGTTCTAATTCATGCACACATGACTTTCGAAGTCTTTATGTAGCAGAGTCCCAAACTTCTGCTTGCAGTGTCAAATGTTGCCTGATACTGGTCTGACACTATTTCACTCACTAACACCCTGTGCTCCTGCTCTGATTCTTATTCTGCTCTGCTGTTGGCTGGACTTTTTTCAACTCTGCATGTTAAACCCTTCTGTCAGGTCTATTTAAAAGTCTGCTCCACTGAGCTTTCCTCAACCACTTCCAGCCCTCTCACTTTCTGTCAGGTCTGGAAGTGACCTTTCATTTCCATTAATTGCTGTGCTGTTTGATCTGTTTTACTTTATGGTGTTGACCTTTCTCTTACAGGTTGACAGTTGACACTGCAGACCCCTGCCTCTTTCTTGCTTCAGTGCTTTTTAAAAATCATTCTTTCTCTCATCCTTTTAGATAGTGCTCTTTCTTTTAGATAGTGATATTTTCTAGGGTTCTGGCCTTGACCCTTTTATTTTGTTCATAGATGAAATCTTTATGTTGAGGACTTTATGGTCTGTGCCCTTATTCTTGCCTTTGTTCAGGGTTCAGAGTCTCTGTACCCACCTGGTTCTGTTGGTATCTTAGTCAATATGCCTGAATCATAGCACACCTCTTTCTCTGCATTAAGCTGCACACTTCCATTTCTTCACTCACTGAATAAAATCACAGTTCACTCGCATGTACATGCTCATTTGCTGATCTTGTTCTTCCTTGGTGACTCTGAGGCCTCTGATTGCTGTTTATTTAGAGCTCTTGGCTTTTCAATTACATGGAAGCATTTATTTCCTGAGCATATTTTGCAGCTTTTGAACCACATACCTTTTTATATGCTGTCCTGTTTGTCCTAGAAAGTCCAAGTGAGAATTACATAGATTTGGGTACGAATCTCAGATTTTCCATTAAATTTTCTGTGACCCTGGCTGAGTCAATTAACCTTTCAAATATCTGTTTCTTTATCTTAAATGATAATGCCTGCTGAGAGGAAGCATTTGTAAAGTCAGATTATATTAAAATGTGAAGTCAAATTATTATGTTACTATAATATGTGCACATATATATACAGAATATATATTCATTACATATATATTCATTACAGTATATATTCAATACATATACAGAATATATATTCATATACGTGTTCGGTATTTAGCTGTGTGTGTACACATTAAAAATGGTAGTATAGAGCTGCCATGTATCTGAGATGGTGTTATTTAGACACTAATTTTCTTCTTTGTCTTACTTTTCATTTCTCTGGCAAGGTTTGCCACATTTTCAGTCTACCTAGGGATCATGCCCTTTGTGAAGTCTTGTTTGAAGATCATTGCAATCCTTTTTTCCCTTTTGTTTAATTTTCTGCATCTTCTATATGAATTATAATAATTTTCTTTATGTCTTTTCACTAGTATGCTATCTTTAGAATGGGAAATTTTTATCTTTTTTTTTTTTTTAATTCTTCTAAATTTAGTGTCCGCGAAGCCCTTCTGTGCTTAATAAAGCACAGAATTCAGGATGCATTGGTATATGGACTTTGCTGGGAAGAAAAATTCATTGCTGCTTATGAATTTATTAGACAGTAAAGGAGTGCTTAGTATTATTCATCTTTTTTTTTCCCTCTTTATATACACACACATGTTAGAGTAAGGAATTTGACTTGGCCTAAAATAGGATGACATCTTCCTATTCCTTGTTTTTGTATATTTTATTAGAGCTATTTGGGAGTATAAAAAGGAATACTAATAAGTTGTTTGAAGACTATCAACCCTCAAATATGTATAAATTGTTTTTTAAAAACCTTTGTCTCAAAATGCATTCTTATATGATGAAGTTTTTGCCTTTGGAAACTCACGTGTAGCCAGAATAGAAATCACATAACTTTTCTAGTATTATATCCGTTTATGCTAGAGTCAGTCCTTTATTTTGATATTGCAACATTTTAGTGGGTTTTTTACCCTATAATATTGTCAAATTGAGTGAAATAAAAGTATTATAATTTCAGAGAAGTCAGGGAATTCTTACATCTATGTGTCAAAACATTTAAAATGACTCCTTTGCATTACTTACCCATTCTTGCACATCTCATGTTTGAAAGACAGCTGTGGTCACCATGTGTCTGTCTGTATATGTATATATATATATATATATATATATATATATATATATATATATCTGTATGTATATATATATTTATGTATATATCTCTCTATATTATCATATCTCATTTATCCTTCATGTGTGATATGAAATCTGATATTAATTCAGACAAATACTGCATTCACAGCCTGAGATTGACCATAAAATGTTCTGTCTATAAGGTAATAAGGCCTTATTCTAGCTGTGACTTGTGTTGAATGACTAAAAAGTAATGTAGGGATTCTTTCAATAATTGCATATTTTAAAATACACACGATGATGTGCATTCTTCTACCTGTTGGGTAGAAGAACAGAAAAAGCAAATTATTAGATTAATGACTAGACAGTCACAAAAACTAATTTTTGCTTATAGTTTAATACATTTTTATGTTCTCTGTTCTTTCACAACACTGCTCATTTTTTCATTTCATTTTTAAAACAGTGTAGATATATTTAATAAACATGCATGGTACAAAATTAAGCAATTCTTGGAAACTCCACTGGTGTTTTTTAAGTGAAAATTTGTATGAGGAGCATGTTCAGATGTGGTGATGTGAAAATATGCTCTAAGATAATTACATACATGACTGACAAATTAATACAATGAAGGACAAGCATTTACATTAGACATTTTAGGTTTAGCTTTCCTTTTATCTTGAATTTCTCAGTGTGATTAGCAGGGTCTCAGAAAGACTAATCTTGACATCTTCTCACCAAAGAAGCATGTCTTTGAGTAAACTGATTCACTCTAGTAGTATCTATTTTGATTTAACTTTTTCCTATCTGATTGACCCAGAGCTAGTTCTCAATGGTGGGCTGTGTAGCTGATGTGGTTTGCAGACTGCCACTAAAAGCAGTAATACAGTAAAAATGCCTCAGAATTACATTCTAAAGCATGAGTAATTCTTTTTTCTTTATGTTAAAAATTAAACATGAGTCTACCATTTAACTGAAGAACTAGCTCACCATCAGTTCTTAGTACTCTGCTACTGTCATGTCCTACTATCATGTCTAGATTTTGTCACCATGTCCTTGCTTTCATAAAGAAAGTGTGTACATGTATACATATATATGTCTATAGTTTTCTAGATATGCCTTATAAAAATATATTTTTGCCATGTAGATTCTTAGGTGATTTTTTTTTCTTTTCACTCACTTTTGATTCTTAATTTGTAAAAGTTATTCACAGGTTTGTGTGTGCATTTGATTTTATTGAGGCCACGTTGGTTTACAACCCTGTATATTGAGTCAGGCAGAGGATTTTACCCTTCCCAAGACTCATTCATGTTGCTGCCCTCTCCACAGTAGTTGTGTTTTTTGATGAGATGAGATACTCTGCAGTTTTATTAGACCCCATCGCATCGGACTCTCAGCAAATATTTAATCTGTCCTCACTAACTTGCTGTAATGGCAGGCTGTCAGGAGTGCTCAGTGATGTCTTTACCCAGCAGTTTTGCATAGGGAAGACATTTGTTGAGGAGTATTTTCCCCCCTGAGGTCAGGTTTTTTGTATTTCTTGTTTCTTTTTTAGTAATTTTTCCCTTTTTTGCTCTTCCTCTTAATTTATTTTGATTTACAAAAAAATTACACAATATGAAAAAATAATTCCCATAAATCCTTCATCTGTTCTCTTCATTGATAGCATTTATTTTACCTTTGTTCTTTTCCCTTCTCTCTTATACCTCTTAATATTTTTTAGTGTTCTCTTTATTTGTATGCTGAGATCACAGCTAAGTGGTTTGCATACATTATCTAGTTTAAGCTGTATTACACTGTTTGCATTGTTTTTCCATTTATATAAGAGGTCACCAGAACATAAGAGTAATTTGCTCAGGCAATTTGATAAGTACATTGCTGTTTAAATTTGAATTTTTTTCTGACTTCACAGCTATGACTTTTACTCAGGAAGTAATATTATGAGGTCACAGAGGTTTTGTACAGTATGGCATCATCAGAGAGCCCTTAGTGCTGTTCTTGGTGTGAAGTTGGTACCTAGTACCAGCATTCCTGGCTTGGGGGAAGAGTTCATTGTGGTACTGTTAACTAAGATGGATGACTTGTAGGCAAGCAGGTGTAAGTAAGATGATGGGTAAGTTTTTTGTGCCTACTAGACAGGTAAATTGAGCTGACTGATACTAAGCTGAGAATATGGACGTGGAAGTATGTAGAGAGGTTTGTGTGAGACATGAATTTAGATGATTTTAGTTTGTAAGTCATCATTTAAATAATGAACTTTACAATTTATCAATTACTTCATAGGTCACGTCTTTGATGGTGTTTCTAAAAACTCATCACTATACCCAAGGATATTTAGACTTTTTCCTTCTACTAAAAATTTTATAGTTTTATACTTTACAATTAGGTCATGATCCATTTTATGTCAATTTTTGTGAAGGCTGAAAAATTTTTGTCTAAATTCATTGTTTTCTGCGGATTTCCAGTTTTTCCAGCACCATTTGTTGAGTCTTTGCTCCTTTGCTCCTTTGTCAAATATTGGCTATATTAACTTTGATCTGTTGCTGGCCTCTGTATTCTGCTCCACTGGTCTATTTGTCTTTTGTTTCATGAATATCATACTGTCTTGATTTCTGTAGCTTTAGAGCAAGCCTTTAAATCAGGTAGCAGCAGATCTTCAACTTTATTCCTTTTATTATTGTGCTGTTGATTCTGGGTCTTTTCCTTTCTGTGTAAACTCCATATAAACTTTCAATTTGGCTGTATCCACAAGAAAGAAAGAAAGACAGACAGACAGACAGACAGATAGATAGATAGATAGGGAGGGAGGGAGGGAGGAGACGGAGAGAAGGAGGAGAGAGAGAAGAGAGAGAGAGGAAAGAGAGAAAAAAGAAAGAACTTTGACGCAGTGAGTATGCTCTGAACACTGGAAGACCAGAGGGTGTAGGAAGCCACGAGATTGTAGGTAGAGAGGAGGAAGTCAGAATGTCAGGAGGACTTTTAGGAGAGAATGGTACCAGGTACCAAGGTGAGTTTCAAGGAAAGGGTTATCTTCAGACACAAGTAACCACACAGTATAAGTTAAGGAGGTCACCCCATACATTGCCAATCATAAGTTATTATTTTTTACTATATTAGCACTAATGATCTTATAAATGTCTCTCTTTAGGGAAAAATTCCTTTTCCATTGTGAACTGCTTTCCAGAATTTATGGTAGGACTTCGCTGACGTTGCTACTGATGCCAATGTGGAATAAAGGTCTTTATAATTTAGAAATTCAAAATGTATAAATGCTAAAAAAATGATTTCGTTATTCTCTTAAACTTTAAGACATATTGTAGGAACATGTTCGAATTTTTAAAAAGAATATTTGAAAGTAATTATAAATAAAATCTGTTTATTTTGCCATTATCCATTTTTTGCTTATTTCATGCCTGGCCATTGACTTTTCTTTTGTGACCCTTGTAGTTGACCCTCATCACATTCTGATACTATTTTGTTGTGAAACTCCTTACAAAATTGTGTTTCTAGATGTTATGTTTTGTATGAACAATTCAGCAAACTAAAATGTATTTTAATATGGAAAACTTTTGGTTTGTTGCAAAAGAAGCAAATGTATAGACAGCTGGATTAGTTATTTCAAAGTTCTCAGTTCTTTCCCATTAACTTTTGCTACTGACATAATGTTTAATGAGTTTGACTTGCCTCCAGGATCATAAGGCCTTTAACTATGTGCATGCATCTTTTGCTCACTGTTCTCTTCTTAGTGTCTGGTACCTTCATGTAGTTCCTACAAGCATAAGATACTCTTTCACTAAATGAATAGCAGGAGAGATATTCAGATACCTCCCCTGAGTTGGAAATGTGCTTTATACATGCTTACTTTGTTTTATAAAATTATTTCATTTGCCTGGATGTCCCCTGGAAATGCCATGTTAATTTTAGATTTTAGGTAATAGTCCTGAGGAATAGTCCTGGAACCTTCATTTTCAGTGTCATTGCTTTTACGTCCCTTACCTGTTCCCTTTTATCTCTCCTTCTAGGCTCTTTCTTTCCTTTAGCCTATTCTGTTTTCTCATTAACAACCGTATCCTTGTTTGTTTTCCTTCAGTCTCGGGTGTCCATCTCTCTCCAGTTTCTGAGCTTGTCCTGGACCATGACCATGCCTCTCCACCAGTTGGCTGCCTCTCTTCTGAGTGTATCTCATCACCAGAGAACAAACATGCAGAAAACAGCATCGTCAGCCAGACTGCCCCTGCAGCACAGGTAAAGACCATTGCACTATTACAGTAAGTTTGCATACTTAAAAAAGAATTGTATGCATTTAGTTGAAACTGTTCTGATTGGTTTCCTTATTTTCTGAGAGAAATATTTCTATATTTTATAAATTTGTTCTATAAATTACTGTAAATTTTTATTTTATAAATTTCTATATTCTATAAATATTTTCTAACTTTGAGACTGTATCTGGAGTTCAAAAGCTGATAAGTATGTTTTGTGGCACAGTTGCAAGGTATTTAAGTAGCTTTCATAACCAAATATGGTTTGATGGTGTCTGCTTTATTAAATTTTGGCTTAGCTTTGCATTTCAGATTTTTAACTTGAAAAAGGAAAATAATTACAACAAAAAGCAATTTTCTTTTTCAGGTAAATGTAACATGTTCCCAGCTATTAGATCATTATTTCAATTTTGGATTAAAATACAAGAAGACAGCAGTGGTGAGGTCTGCCGAGGTATTTCCCAAGCTGAGCATTGTACATGACACCATCACTGGTACAGAGATCCAGAGGGTGGTGTCTGGAGTTCCCTGTTACCTTTGCTGGAATAAGGTGACAAGTCACAGCTTACTGGGAAATTTCAAATTTCTGCTTAGAGTTTAAAATATTAACAACTCGTGTGTGTGTGTGTGTGTGTGTGTGTGTGTGTGTGTGTGTGAGTGAATTACAAAACTGGTGACCTTCTGGTATACTTAGACACTTTCAAACATAAAGTTCTAAGCTTTTTAGTAGTTGGGTTGCAAACTAATATATGCCTTAGTCTTCTAGCTTTAGAGAAAATTTTGTTTCTTACTGCAATGATCAGGTTGTTCTAACAGTTTGAGGTCTCCAGTTGATTTAGTTAAAGGGTAAAATAAGTTGCAAACTAATATATGCTTTAGTTTTCTAACTTTAGAGAAAATTTTATTTCTTACTGCAATGGTCAGGTTGTTGTAACAGTTTGAAGTCTTCAGTTGATTTACTTAAAGGGTGAAATAATTCCGGAACCTTTGCTACAACCTAATTCCAAATGTGGTTTCTGGTGCTCTTTGGATGTTTTCATTATTGGTACAGTGTAAACTTTCCCTTTTTGTATTTTTTTTTTTTTTCATGTGGTTTAGATGCAGCAATCAACACATACTCATCTGGATATCTCACTTTTTCCATTGGGTCTAACTGATGAGAAAAGTAATGGAACAATTGCTCTTGTGGATGATTCTGAGGCTCCGGGAGCCAATGTGTCAAACAGACAGCTTCAGCAGAAAATTTCAAGCCTGGAGATTAAACTCAAAGTTTCTGAAGAAGAGAAACAGAGAATTAGAAAGGTATATTTACGTTTGCTTAAAAAAAAATAGTGTTTGGATAGAATATGCTACACATTTGATTTGATCCCAAGTGGATGAAAAATTCATCCGTGGAAGGAGGTAGTATATCCTCCATGGTTGTAGGTTCAAATCAGTTATAGTAGCTTATCCCATAGGAAAGCCCTTGGTAAAGAAACCTCTAGTTGTTAACAAACAAATATCCTTCAGATTTTTCCTTCTAATACTAATGCTTCTCTCCTGGTTTATTTTTATTTGCTTTGAAAGCAGGCACATTATAATTCCTCAGCAGATTGGAAGTGTTACAGCAAGACTGACTAGTCCCAGTGGGAGTGAGGCTTCATGGGGTGTGAGACAAGGAATATTTAGACAGCAGTTTCAGTAAATTATTTATGTGTGCCTCTTCTTTCTGTGCAAATACACCTGTAAAAAGACCTTAACAAATTTATGGAAATTATGTGTCGAAATAAATCATGTTGATTACAGTTAGTTGCGATGTTTTATTCCTTTAATCCTAAAATTACTATTTATTATTATTCCTAAATAATCTTAGTGTTTGATACCATTTTGGAAGTGAGAGTATGGCAGACTTTGTCTAGGATTGTCCCATTTTTAAAGTCCTAAGGTTCTTTCCTTACCAGATACTTTTATGGAATAAAAACATATTTTTTGTCATTAGATATAAATTTCTTGCTGGGGCTTTTCTTCTAGGATGTGGAAGCTTTGATGGAAAAGCATAGTATGTTAGAAAAAGATTTCCTTAAAGAAAAAGAGCAAGAGGCCATTTCTTTTCAAGATAGATACAAAGAACTTCAGGTAAGCCCAGCCATGTTAAAAAATTATGTGCAGCTATTTTGACGAAACATGTACTATAATTTTAAAAAAGCGTTCAATCCATGACTAGTGTGTACTCCAGGAGTAGAAAACGGATGCTTGCTTGGTGAAGACACTCTCCAGCAGGTATGCGTTAACAATAAAGGCAGTGTGAGTTTGAGACTTTCAGTTGGAAAAAATACTGTTTCTGGTTAATAAAAGTTCGGAATTGTACATTCTGACTTTTCTTACTGTGATTATATTTGAAAAGTTTAGAATCTTCTAAACCCCAGACTGAAATATTTAGCCTCTTTCGAAAAGCTTTGGAATTCAATGCCTTCTCTTTTCCTGAAATCTTAAAAATCTGTTTCTTCTGCTGTCTTCCCCACCCCAGTAGGTAGCTACTCCATCTTTCTAGTTGCTGAGACTGACCCCGCTCATATTTCTTTCTGTAGCTACCCCACATCTGTTGCTTTAGCAAAACCTTTTGGCTTGACCTTAGAAATACCAGGTTTGAGCGGTGATTGTCACCATCACTGTTACCCATCTACTCTAGGTCCCCATTACTTCTTGCTTGGAACACCAAGTAATTACTAACTTATCTTTTTGTTTCTGTTATTGCCCGCTTACAGACCATGCCCCACCTTGCAGCCACTGTGATCTGTTTAGCACTTAAAGCTGATCATTTCATTTTTCTGCTCTGAAACCTTCAGTGGCTTATCATCTCACCCAAACTAAAAGTCAAATAAGTCGTTATAATGGTTTTCACAGCCTGGATTTTCTGATATCTCTCTCACTGCCTGTTGCCTGCATTTCTTCTCCATCCTTTTGCTTTATCCAGAACACCTCCCTGGTTTTTTGTTTGCTTGTATCTACCTTGTTAGAGAGACCTTCCTTGACAATTTGGACATCCCCTCCCCATGTCCTTCTGTATTTTCCTCCATAGCATCTTTTTCATCTGAGAAAGTATCTATTTGGGTGACTGAACCTGCCTCCTAATCAGTCTTCTACCCTCCACCCTTGCTCTTCCATTGAGTCTACTTCAACAAGCATGGTTGTCAAAGGCAGGTCAGATCATGTCCTTCCTTTTTAGTTCTTCTTACTGTGTGTGTTTTCTAGCTTCTTTTGTGTTTCTAGTTCACATGTAGCTATGTCCTTATGCCAGGCATGGCAACTTATTGCAGATGCTATGGGTAGTGCATTCCTTGACTATTGTAGTAGAAAGGGGACAGGAATAGGCCGATTTACTCTGTTCTCTCTGCTTGGAACATTATTCCCCCTGATCCTGTGTAACTCTTTAAAAGAAAATATATAAACCTTGAAAATAAGGAGAAGTATTGCCTGTGTATCATTTCAGTGTCCTGTTGGGGACAGTGTTTAGTCCCACTCAAGGATTTTTTTCAGGGAATATGCTTTATTTGGTTCATTGTTTACTATTTATCAAATATCTCAGATGTATTGACATTACATATTAATTTCCTTCTTAGGAGATAGGCAAATGATTTCTATTAGAAAAGGTAACCTCAAAGGATACTATTTATTGTCCTGTTGAACAGTGACTACTTTGTTTGTAGTCTATCACTCTTTTTATTCAACACTGTTGCTTAAATTTTCTCTTCAGATGCTCTTTGAATCAGTGTGACCATGTATTCACTCAGTGTTAACATAAATGATCCAGTTGTTAATGAATGGGTAGAATACAATCTTTGGCATCACCTCAGTTTACGAGTCACATTTTAACTTTGTATGCGTCATTTAAACAGCTCTTCTTGAACCCTACCTGCCTCAGATGCCATGTTTTCAGGGGCCTTTTGTGAACATAATACACAAAGGAATTTGGATGCCAGCTCAGCATTTCCTGGGGCATCTTTTTCCCCAGAGCACGTATCTCTACCCTGACTCACCAAGAATTTAGAAAATCTTGGGCTTCATTATTTGACCTTTTTTCTATAATCCATTTTCTTCTGGGGTTGTAGCCTTTTTTCAAACTGGTACAACGTTTTATCACATTAATTCTTAGGAGATGTGATTAAATTTCTGAGTGTCAAAGAAGACCACTGGATGCTAAATAAATGTAGGATGGGATAGTAACAAAAACAAGAGTTTTTTTTTTTTTTTAATAAATAACAAATTAAAAGAAATAGTGACTATATTAAATTTCTTGCTTGAATTTATGGTCTGTCAGTCACCCCTCAGATATTTGAAAGTCAATATTGTTATATATTTCTGTAGAATATGGATAGTCATGCATTTCATATATTAAGGTATGTGTAACATGTATTCCAAATATTTATGGTGCTTAAAATTAACTTACCTTTTCTGATATTCCTGATAACCTGGATATTGTTGCTCACTGCTGTTTATTCTAGAAAGCAAAATTTTGGAAGTATAGAAAATACTGACAAGCCTAGATTTAAATAGTTGAGAAATGTTAACAATGTTAGTATGCCATTGTGTTTATAATAATACTATTTTCGTATGTATATGTATGTACATATATACACATGGAAAATGTGTCAACAATGGAAAAAGAAAAAAAACATCATATATATTTATCTCCATGTAAAATCCAGTTAATCTCATGTGATCTCAAAATATAAGACTTTGAATTTTCATTTTTATGAAGAGATCAACCTCCAAATAGGCCAGTGCTGGGTGTGCCTTTGTCTAAATTTTAGTGTGACCCAAGAATAATTACCAAATGGAACATTTATAAAATCTTTAAACAAACCAAAAAAAAATCATATTAACTGTTAGAATGCTAGCAGTGTTGTTTTATGTGATACGGTCTGATTAGCAGGATAGGTGGAGGGTGTCAATGTACCCATAACTTGAGGAAATAGTGAAGACTGTGTACTCTTAGCACAATGGGGCTGTGCACCTCCACTCCTCTTCCTTTCTGGGCAGGGTGTGTGGACTGCCCAGAGGAAGAGAAGTGAGTCATGCTGCTTGTAAGAGGCAGCTGTTAAAAGTGCTTTTTGAGAAACCCGAATAGAGACCCCTTCTCTGTGTTGCTGACTTCCAGGCTCTTTCTCATTTCTCTGATCCCACAGCATCTGCCACAGCACTGAAGCAGCCAGCAGGGCAGTTGAGCATACTCCACATCTTCTCATGCTGCTGTGATTTCAAGTTTAGTGAACAGACACAGCACTTAATTATTATACTCAGTTGATGTGGCTAGCGGGGGGAGTTTTATCTATATACTTAAGAGCTGGACTTATTCTTCTAAATGTTATTCCTCATTGAATTGCCTCTGGGTTATAATATGTGGACTATTGTGTTGAGAATTTAATTTAATACAAGCACTGTTGTAAAAATGTGGCAGACTTAGAAGTGGATTCATAGAGCTTTAGCTCACTGCCTGTGTGCTGGTTTCACTGTTATTCTCAATCTGTGTGCTATTCTAAAATGAATTCCAGTTAGTTTGGGTAGTGGGGCCCTTCGCTGAGATGATTGGAGAATCATGTGTTGTGCCCTTTGGTTAAGGTTAGGGTTGGTGAGAGCACTGCCTTTGTGTCCCTGGCAGTGGCTTGATGATAGAGCATGGGAGGAGTTGACCAGCTTTCCCTTCTTAGTTCAAGATGTGGCTTGCAGTCTTGGCTTAGAAGGGGATGTAGATGACAATACATAAGGGAGCACTGGTGATGCTCTGCTACTTCATCTGTCTTGAAGGGTGATTAATAATATTTGAATAAGAGAAAACAGAAAAAGGATTTTGTTTCTCATGGCCTCTCTAAGGACACTATTTATTGGAGTAATTACTGGGGAATAAATGAATTTCAGTGGTTATGAAACCTATCTCCTTCACCATCTGAGTAAAGGGAGAACATTATTTTCAATTCAGAATGAAGGGAATGATTACATTCATGTAAAACAAGTTGTGTAGTTTTATTAAAATCTTTTTAATAAAGCAAGTAACATCATTTATATAAAAGCAATACTTTGAAGTATTTTATTTAAATTTTTTTTTCATTTCTTATAGGAATTGTATGTTTCTTAAAAATATAGCATTTAGGTAATACATATTTTATAATAATGCAAAAGTAATACACCTTCAAATATGGATTTATGTAGCATTTATTCATTTTTTCATTTTATCTGTTATGCTCCACTGATTTTGTCTTCCTTTAAGTTTTAAAGCAGTGATCCCTGTTCTAGTTCACCTTGAAATCTTAATGACGAGTTTTGAGAAATGCTCAAATTCTATCCCAGATGACTAGAAAGGGTGATCAATAATCAAAACATTGGAAATACATGTAAAAGCTTAGTAAAAACAAAGTAAGCATAACCAAAATCTGCTCCTCATCCCTATGCTTTGTCCACCTATTTCTTAGTCCTGTCAACAGAAAACTACTGGTAGTTTATTTTCATCTTCAAGAATCTTTTATAGTGCCCAATAAAGGGAACTTGAGTTGTGTGTGTGTGTGTATATATATATATATATATATATATATATATATATGCATCAGTATGTAAGTATATGCACTCCCCCCCCCCCCCCCCCCCGCACACATATATCCCTTTTCTGTATAGATGGTATTTACTAAAGCATTTTTATTATTAAAAAAAAATTCCTCCCTATTGCCCATCTTCCCTTTCCTTAAAAGTCCCTCCTAGAGGTCGTTCAATAGTGATACATTATTAAGGAAGTCTGTTTTCTCATGGGTTCTGAATATGTTATTATATTTTCTTCTATCATAATGTTTTGGTGTCAAGTCTTAATTCAAAGAAATTATTTTTTCCAATTTCTTCCCCCTTGTTAAATAATATTGCTAGAATATAGTCTTGCTATTTGCCCTTCTGGGATGATTTCCCTAGATGTACACTGTCTATTTAATATGTATGCTAATTCTTTTTTATAAATTTCAAGATTTTATTAAACTATGTGTTTAACATTTATTTTCCTAGACTTTTCCTTCTGATCACCCCTACAAAGTGTTATTAGTCTTTGTTTTCTATGCTTGACTTTACTCTCGAATCCTTTCATTTTTTTCTAAAATATGTTTCATCTTCTATTTCTGTTAAGGTATTTTCAACTTAGTCTTTTTAATTGCTTCTGAATTGATTCACCTTGTTTAATTCTTGCTTGAACTTTCTCACATCGTTTTGAGTTTCTCTAATTGTGATTTAAATTGCTCTTTAATCTGCTTCATGCCTTTTCTAATCTTTCAATTAGGTTTCAAATACAAGTGTAGAGTTTTTAATGTTTTAAAGCTATTTTTTTATGTGCTTTTTATTCTCTGTGGGACTGCTACTCTGTCTATATGTATTGTGCTCTCAGGTTTTTGTTAGGTTTTAACACTACATAGAATTTGTAGATTGAGCAGACTCTTCCACATTTATCCTGTTATCTGTCTCTGACTTGAGTTGAATAATGTTCTGCTTCTGTTTAACTTCATGGTATGGCTTTATACTGAAACTGGTTGGTTTTGGCCCTGGTGTACCCTGGGCCACTGATGCCTGCTGGTCCTGGCTCCCTGTTGGGATGGACTGTGCTGGTGGAACCTGATGGAGCCAGCTCCTGTCCTTCTGATATCCTGTTGCTTTTGTCTTTCCTCTTGCAGATTCCGAAACCCTGACCTTAGGGACTCCTTGTGGTTTCTCTTGTTTGGATTTTGACATTCCAAAGGAAACTGTGACATTTCTTCTTGTGATATTTGTTGGAAATGAGTTTGAGTTTTGCTTTTTCTTTAGTGCTTCATGTATTTTTTTCTGGGAAAGTTTGTGAGAAAAGAAAAATGTGCCTCTATTAGTGCCATATCCCTAGTTGTCCTCTCACTGTTAATTATTGCTAAACTGGATGATCCGTGATAGTGAGAGTTAAATCTGTGTTTTCTTTGAGGTTAGCTAGCTTTTCATGGAATTAGTAGAAAATGTGAGGTCTCAATTTTGCTTAAGAAAATTTAAAAGAATGTTTCTTTTATTTATTTTTGTATACCATGGATTAGCACTTTAGATACCTCTGAGATGTCTGGAGAGTGGAAAAACAACATGGAAAAAATGACTGCTTTATTCTTTATTTTCATCTTCAGTTTTATATGGAGTCAACTATATTGCATTTACCTGAGAAACACTTAATTTTTCATGCTTCATTCCATTTTACTTAAGTGATAGTGAAAAACTTAAGCACTAAACTGAGTAGGAGGGTATTCCTAAGCCTAGCTAAGGGACTCCTCATTTGAGTCTGGTTGTACAACATGTAACTTTTGTGTGTATATGTACTTTTTTACCTATGTCTGCAGATAACACATCCCCTAAACCATGATTTGTGGTCCTAGTAAGGATAGTAAGTCATCTCTCCCCACAAGATACTATCTTAAGAACAAACAATATAGGTGTAGTTTTTAAAATTTCATGCTGAGTCATAGTGATTTTTTCATTCTGTTCTGATATTTGAGAAAATCAAGTTCAGAAAAAGCCAACTCAAAATTGAAACTAAATTTAACAGTTTGAAGTCATTAGCAGATATGATTTTCAATTTTCAGGCTAATTGACCAACATTCTTTCCTCCCTCAGATAATGGGATTCCAAAGCATTTGTTACTATAGCTCCTTCAATCTAAGATTTTTAACAACATTGATTTTATAGTAAATTTTTGAGGGATTGGAAGCAACAACATTAAATAATGTATTTTAAGGTCTTACGTTGAGAAATCTTAAAGTTTGATGAAGTACCTGTCTTGGATTTTGTGCTTCAAATACTTTTCAACATGGTTAGCATCTGTAAGCCCTTTATCAGAAATGGAAACTGTCTGAAAACAGTAGGTAGGGAGGGCTAGGGAGGGAGAAATTAAGGAAGGGAGGAGCTCAAAAGATCTAGACATTGTTCAGCAATGGTTATGGTTCACAGGTTAGATATGGTAGTAGGAGAACTCCTGGGAATGCAATCATGTAAAATAAATAAGTAATTAAACAATAAGAAGAAAAAGTAAGATAAAATAAAAACAAAAACAAAGGCCAGGTAAACTGTTTTGACTAGCTTAGATGAAATTTGTTACTGTTTTTAAAATTTATGATAGTTCCTCAGTTTAAAAGAATTGACCTCACAGGCCGATGAAGAAAGTGTGCCCCACAGAAAATAAAAATTAGTATCATATAACACATTAAGAATTTGGCTGACTAAATTTAGGTTCTTAGGTATTCATGATGTGATTCAGTTGGTCTTAAAATTTTTTATTTATTTTTAATTGTGAGTGATTAAAGACTGGGTGCTAATTCCATAGCCAGTTTTTCCTTCAATATTAGAAAATACATGACAATGCTGTATAAGACTTATGTGAAGATGCTTTAGAAAGCTGTAGAATTGTCATTAGGATAATTATTCTGGGTGCAGAAGGAGAGATCTTAGAATGTACACAGATAGATTTTTTTTTTTTAATACTAAGGGTTTTTGAGAATTACTCAATGGTAGTTTTCTTGCTGTTTTGTTTGGTATATATTGGGACATGGACTTTTCACATGGAACAGCCTCATTTTCAGTCCTAGGGTGAGCCTATTTTTGAATCCTCTCATTTACAACCCCAAGGGATGTATTTACTGTATTTCCCTACTTATCCGAGGTCAGGCTCAGACCTCAACCATTCTTGAACAAAGCTGCAGGCCTCTGCGCTAAATGACAAGACTAGTTTGTAGTGGATTCTTCTGAAATCCGTGTATTTTATTAGGTAGGTGTGTCATGGCACCTTGGTTTGTCTCTCAACCAGACAGTCGCACATAGCAGAAGAGAAACAATGCAGTAACACAGTGGCCAGAGTGAACGTTGAACAAGACCAGCCAGAGCTTCACAGTCGGAGAAGTTTTGGGTTGGGCTTAGTTAACTGCTAGGATCTGTGTCTCTTGTGTATTTGTCTGACAGAGTTTTAGTTGTAGTCTCATTCAGAAGGACACACTTAATAAGAAGGTAGTAACTGAGGGATGTTTGCTTTCTTCCTCTTTGAATGCTTCCTGGTCAAGGGTGTGTCTCCATGTGCTTGAATATTTTATGGGAAAAAAGATACTCTGATTCTGAAGACAGTCTACTGTCTAAAATGCTTTAGAACACAAAGAAGAGTGGTCTAAATTTGGAACTTTGGAGTCATGATTGTTAGAGGAAATTATGATTGGCTTAACCCCGTCACTGCTTCTTTATTGTTATGATTTAACTGTCAGCTGCTTTAAGTAAAGTCAGAGTCTCCCTCCTCTAACCTCCCACCCCCAGCTCAGTTTTATTTTCTTCAGAGCAGTTAGCAGAATCCTGTTTATTCATGTATGTATTGTTTGACTTCCTGCCTTCTTCAGAATGTCAGTCCTGGAAGGAGACCTTTTCTGTCTTATTTAATCACTCAGTTTCCAGAAGCATGCCCAGGACATAGAAACCAGGTGTGGTTTGTCTAATTGAGATGACTGGCCTGTGGATGACCGGAATTGAGCGTGTCCACTCCCAAACTCAAACCGAAGCTCTGATCTTCACTGGGATGGTTTTTGGAATGGGCTTGGGGAGTTTTGGGAGGTCAGGACCCCAGAGAGCTTGCTGGCTCTCTCCTCCCTATCCTGTATGAGGAGTGGCTGCAAGACAGTGAACTTTCCCTAGACTCTTACCATATTGCATACCCTGAGTTTGAACTTCTGGTTTTCAGAACTTTGGGAAAGTACCTGTTTTTCAAACTCCCTACTTTGTGTTTTGTTATGGTAGCCAGAGTGGACTAAGATATAGTGTATAGGTATTTTGTTTTTATTGCTCTAGTATATTTTGTTATCTGCTATGATCCATTTCCATGTTGAAATTTAGTTGGTTCAATTTTTAAAAGATGCAAAATACCTTTCAGTTCATATTTTAAAGCTATAAAAATAATTATTGTTTTTGTGGGCAAAGTATTAGGGAATGTATTAGGGAATGTGTATTTTCTTTCAAGTTAATACTTGAAAATGCATGTATTATAATACATGTATTATGCTTGTATCTTAGTAAATAACCCCAAATAAAATTTAAATTTTATTTCAGCTGTAGATACAGTGCAGGATAGCATTTCAATAATTAAAGAAACATAAATGTGTTTCCTGTTCCACCTTTTGTGAAGTTGCACATGAGCTGTTGGGACTTTCATAGGTTTCAGGAGTTTTTCCACCCAGCACAGATCCTGCAGCCAGGCAGGAAGCCTGCTTCTCGCTGCACAAGTGTCTGTAGATGTGGCTGCAGCTGCTGGACCTTCTATATCATTGGTCTTCTTTTACTTCTCTGTCATTTCATCTTGGTTGGCAACTTTGTTTTAAAGCTTGGATACCCTAACTTGGTGTACTTTTTTTTCTTTTCTAGCAGGAGGCTTCCTTGATAGTTTTTTTTTTTTCTAGTATGTGTGTATTTGATATAGGTATGAATATACCTTCTCTACCTCCCTCATTTTCTCTTTTTCTTAAGACATATTTTTTACTCATCATAGCATGGTAAGACATTTCAGATGTTGTAGGAAGTTTTCACTCAGTGAAATTTGCTTAAAATTTCATGCCTAAACAGGTAACAGTTTTAAGGTAGACACTGTCAATTTGTTCTAATAATAATGTGCAGATTTACACTTTTTGCTGGATTACATTTTTCATTGTATTACTCATCCTTGTCTATACTAGTATTCACAAGTTATTAAAAATTTGCCAATTGGAAAAGAAAAATATATCTTTTATTTTTTTGAGTTATTTCTTTTTTAGTATGTCTGCTATTTTTACATGGCGAATATCCATTTAACCCCCAAATTTTCTGTATTTCTAATTTGTCCATCAAAAAGTTCTGTTCATCTTATTTTAATAATTTAGAGGAACTTTTATATAGAAGGCGTATTTAAACTTGGTCATATGATTGTTTTCTGATTTATGTTTTAATGATATCATCTACTATGACAAAATAATTTTAATTGAATTTTAGATTGGAAAAACTCAGCTGTGTTTTATTGCAGTAATTTTTATATATTTAATTTTAATTTTATATGACTGTTGATACATCCAAACTTTTTATCAATAAGTTATCATTTTTCCTGAATCTCTAGTTTGTTGCCCTGACAATATTTGTACATAATCCCTCTTTTTTCTTCTTATTTGGAAAGCACCTGTGCCTTAGACTAAAGTTTCATATATATTTAGGTATATTATAGATATATTTCTGTTGATATGTTTACCTGTTCTTATAGACATACCCATTCCATTGTCATCGTTGTTGCTTTTTTGAAAATTTAGCTCTTTAATAGGTCTGTACTTCTTTTTTCGTGACTGATCACAACTGTTAATCTTCTAGATGTATCCTAAAATCATTAAATAAGTTAAATTTAAAGTTAAAAACTGAGTTGAAATTTTGATAGTTTTGTTAGTTACATGTGTACATACCGACACCTACACACATGCATGCACACACACGGGCACACATGTGTATGTACATAAATACACATCTATATATACAGGTATACACATACATGCACGCACACCTATAGGCATTTACGTGCACATCCATATACAAATATTCCCCAAATGTCTGTTCCATATACTCCTCTGAAAGGATTTGTAGGATAACACCTTTCCCCTTATTTGATATGTTGACATTTTTTCAGTAATTGACATTATATCCTACGTTTAATCTGTTGAGTAGATACATTTTTCAGTTTATTGCAGTCTTTTCCTGTATTCCTTAGTTGACTTATAGTTTTCTTCTATAGCTTCTAGATATTTATTACTAAAAATTTTGCTTGTGTCATATATATTATACTCATTATTAAGAAACCAGATATCCTTATTTAGTAATCAGTAATTTTACCCTCGTTTTCAGTCTGGAGGGTTAAAAGCTCTACAAACCCCTACAATTTGGGGATTATCACTTTTATGCATACATTTAGTACAACAAATGAGGACACACATACATTCTTAGAAACTGTAATGGTGAAGAGGTTAAAAATGTAATTTCACAGGAGAAATGAATGGAAGAGAAAATATGAGTAATTTACATGAGAATTATTTTCTGGTTCATGTTTTATGCTAATATTAGGATGAGTTATAGGATGGAGATGAGGTATAGAATGGAGATGGTGTGCAAGGTGTAGCAGATTGTACCGAGAAAATGTCTTTGGAGTTTAGGCACAAAAGTTGGACAGGTATTTGTAAGATAGTCAGATGGATAGATCCAGGAGCAGCATAAAGTGTTGTGGTTATGGAATAGCAAGATGTATTTGAAAAATTGTTAATAAGAGTTTCAACAGTAAGGATATCTGGTTTGGTATATCGGTATAGGGATGAAGGGGAGACATAATTATTAGTTCCATTTAACAAGGTTTCTGAAAGTTGTTAAAAGTTTGTACTACACGAATAACACTGAGTATGGTTGTAGTTTGGAAAGATAAATATGAGTTGGCTAGAGATGAATTGGAGTCAGGGGTACTAACTCCAATAGTCTGCTGCTGCTTTGATCCAAGAGAAAAATGATGGCGATTCTAAGAAAGTTGGGAATACAAATAAATTTAAAGAAGAGGGAGAGATATTAAAAGATATTTAGGCAGAAAGGTTTAGAAAATTTAACTGTTTGCTTTTAAATCTTTCTTAATGTTTGTTTTATAAACGATGGTTTAGTTATCCTACAGTAGATTAGTAACAACAATGAAGAAATTGATAGGGTAAAAGACCACCAAAAGGAGATACATGTTTTCTGCTAGCATTTCATATGCTCACCTCTTTCTTCCTCAACCTCTTGGTGCTTTTTCCTTAGTGATGCCATTGCCCTGCCCTAGGAAGTTGTCTTTCACTGGGATTACTACATGTCATTTTGCTTTCCTCCAATCCAGTATTCACAATGAGGCCTGAATCTTTTCTTCAGATTCAATCATTTCATCTTCTGTCTTTAAACTCTTTGGTATAGTGCTGCAATAAACATCCATGTACAGGTATCCTTTTGAATTAGTGTTTTGGTGTCCTTTGTGTAGATTCCCAGTAATGGAATTACTGGTTCAAATGGCTCAGTAGTTCGAAAGAGCTTTCCATAGTGGCTGGACCAGTTTACATTTCCACCAGCAGCAACTCAAATGCTCCAAAATAGAAGGATGCATCAGAAATATATCGTGGTATATTTATACCCTAGAATGTTATTCAGCAACCAAAAATGACAAATTTGATGCAGTTGTGGTAACATGGGTGGAGCTTGAAGGAATCATGCTAGTGGAAATAAGCCCCCCCAAAAAAAAAACAAGACAAAAACTGGGTGATCTTCCTTATAGGTGGAATATAGGGAAGACAAACAAAAGGTCAAGAAAAAGTCATAGTGAACAAGCTGACAGCAGAACTAAAGCAAGCAGCTAGGGAAGGGGAAGGAGGCAGAAAGCAGGGATGGGAAAAACATAAAATAGCAAGAGGACAGTTCATGAGTGATAAGATAGTGGGAGAATCCTGGGGAGTATAGTGATGTAAAATATGTATATATGCACATAAATATGTAAACAATAAAAATAAATGAAGCTTAGAAAAGATATGAAATAAAAATAAAAACAGAGAAAAAAAGATAAACTCTTTAGTGACCCCCTATGTTCCTGAGGATTAAGGCAAACCTTTCAAAGTGCTTTACAAAATCTCAATCTCCTTGCTCATAAAATAGTAGTAGTAGTAGTAATAAGACTCCCTCTGTGGTTTTTGTTCATATTTTGATGCATAAGAATAGGGCCTGGTACCCACACCAATCCATAAATGTGGGGTCACATTCCTTTTGTGACCTGTTTAGTGTCTTCTGACCTAGACAGTGAGAACCAGGAAGTGATAGGTCTTTCTATTTGGAATTACAGTCTGTGTTTAGCACAGAACATATTAAAGTTGTGTGTCTGTTAAGTAAGTTGTTTTACATATGAATGATTGTCATCTAGAAACATGGTTAGTGAAGCTTTTGATAATATTGAAGCTAAGAAAGAATTGTGCTTTTTGTTATAATATAAAAGAAAGAATGTTCATATCCTGCATTTCTCGGGAAAGTATCAACTACATTTAGTTGCTTCTGTTGTAAGACAGCAGCTTTGAAATGCTTTTTTTGGTATTTGCTCAGGTGCCTACAGAAAAGTAGAACAATGGCAAACACTGTGTTATTAACTAACATTATTAAATATCTTAATATGTGATTTTTATTTAAGAAAAAGTGAATTTATGAATTAAGGAATTTGAATATACTTTTTTTCCCAGAGATTGTTTAGAAGGAAATTTGTTCCTATATACATTTATCCAAGAGGCATTAAAACAATGCCTCCTTTTTGTCCACACCACACCTCCGTTGTGGGTGTTTAGAGTATATTAATAGAACAACAGCAGAAGTAGCAAATTGCTGCTTGTGGAGCTCACATTGCTGTACATAAGAGAGTATTTAATAAACGTAAAGACAGGTTAGTTGTGAAGTAGTGCACTTGAAAGCAGGATAAAATGATGAAGAAATCAGAAGGGCTGGGCATGGTGGCACATGCTTGTAAGCGGCAACCTAAGAAGCCATGGCTGGGGCCAGGGACCACAGTTTGAGTCCTGCTGGGGAGCGTGAGTGAGACCTCGTCCCAAAAAATTAGCTGGGTGTAGTTGCGTGTGCCTGTAATCCCAGCTATCTGGGGCGCTGAGCCTGGGGATTGCTTGAGTCTGTGGTACCGCAGGCAACATGAGCCTGCAATTCCACAGGCAGAACTAGCGAGACCTAGTCTCAAAAAAAAAAAAAAAAAAATGTTGAAGAAATCAGGATAAAAGGGAATTGGGAAGATGGGGGCTGGGGACAGGTAGATCACAATTTCAAATGCAGTAGTTGGGGTTACATTTAAAAAGTTGAATATGGAGGGGGAAAAAGATTATATGCCCAGCAAATAGTCACTGAAAAGGCTTCACAGTTGGAAAATGCCAGGCCAGTGTGGTGGAAGTAGGATGAATGATGGGGAATGCAGGCGATGAGATCACCTAGTGGAGCAGGGCAGGGATGGGGGCTGAATAACTTCAGATTTTGCCTAGGGAAAATTGCTCTATTTTTATAACAGTGTGTTCAGTTTTACATTTGAAAATACACTGATGCAAGTTGTGTTTAAAGAGTGTGCCCCTGTAAGAAGTGCCGGGCTCTGTTCTGCAAGGCTGGGTCTCTGCAGGCATTTGATGACATGAGACTGGTGCAGTGGTGCGTAGTGACATTCTTGATATGTACTGGATAACTCAAACATGGCTCAGCATGCTGTTTGTTCGCTCTGTCTGGAATTTTTTTCTGTTAATCTGTGTTTTCTCACCAGTTGATCATTCAATTTTTTTCTCCATGCCATTAGGAACATGATGTTTATATACTGCCTGAAAGTAAGCCATGAGTGTATCTTTGTCCCTCTACCAATAGTGGTTGCAACTCCAACTGGGATTCACTTTTAAGCTAGATTGACTTTTGTGGACCATCTGTACTCTTGCTCCAGTAGGCCATGTTTTATAGACTTTTAGTAGATTTAACATTGCAATAATTCCTAAAGCCATTGTAAGACCATTTTAAATCTTCATTATATCAGAAAATTTCACCCAAGTTTCAAAAAGCATGAAGGGCAGAAGCAGACTTTATATTGTGTGTTGAATGCAAAGGATGCCTTTACAGCAATGTTAAAATCATTGGCTAATTTTAACACTACTGTAATTCTACTTTCAAATTTCTGTCTTTCAAAGGTGTCACCAAATCACTGTCAGAATATGGGATAAATGAGTCTTACCGATATTTCCATCTACTTTAAATCATTATTTAGAGAAAGTTGCCTTAATGACATTTCAACTCATTTCAGCTCTCTGTAGCTTTGGTTGTTTTCTGGGAGCAAAAATATTTTGCTGTAGTTTTTACACTTATTTGTGACTTCTTTAAAAATTTGAGTCTTTTTGATTTTTAAATATTGCAGTAAAAACTGTAAATTTTTTAAAGTTGGTATCAGGGAACCCACAGGTCAAAAAAATATTAGGACATAGTGAGAGGATTTTTTTCTAAACATTAAAGACAATCTTTTATTCTCAGAATTAATTTTACTAAGCAAAAAGGACAGCATCCTAATTTTTTTTGAACTTCTTGCCAAGATCTTTATTTGAGACCCACTAGTTACTACCCACACCCCAAAATCTTTGTTCAAATAGAAAGCAGAACATGCAGAATCTCAAATATGCACTATTCAGCTCCTCAAGTTGTTAATAAAAACATCTTCATGACATCAGTAGAAATCTCTCTTTACACTTACCTCTTCAATCCTGCTCCTCTCTCTAGAGATAAACACAGATGAAAGTTGAGTTGTCTCTTTCCAGACATAGGCATTCTTTAAACAGATATGCTTTATCTGTTGTCCTATAGATCATCCCTCCCACCCCATTTGTTATTTTATATACCCTTCTATAAATACCAGTCCTTCCCTGCATTAGATCTGTTCCTGCCTTTGTTTTATTTTATTTTTTTTTTTACTTTAATGAATTTTTTTTTTAATTTTAAACTATAGAGTTTATTTCAGGCTTAAAACATATATATATATATATAAAAGAAAATTAGGATACAACAAGTTATCAGTATGTAAATTAGGATACAACAAGATATCAATATGACAAATATTACAAGTTTCAAAACTTTAAAACAAGTTGAAATTTGTATACAGTAATAGAGGTAACCAATGGGGATGTTCTCCAATATCCTAGTTAGGAGATTTTTTTTTTAAATAATTAAAAAAATATTTTTGTGGGAAGAAAGCAATTTACATAGATAGAAATACATATTACAATATCATAATTATGAAATTATAACTATGCAAAATAATATATTATTTGCTGATGTGTGATTTAAAAGTTTCAAATACCACTGGAATGGCAAACATCAAATCCAGTGTATTGATTATTATTTCTGGGAATGATTAATGGGGAATAGGATAGAAGAAATAGCCGCAGAGAATGTCAACTATCTCTGTGATAGTTGTTCTTTTTTTTAAAATTTAATTAAAATTTAAAAATTTTTCATATATATGTATATTTATATTTATATTACATTATTGCATTATTGTGTTCCCCGGGCCTTTCCCACTTCGCTAATACCTGTTAACCATCCTAATCTTTTATGCTCTTTGCCTCCTCCGCCTTCTTCCCCCTCCTCCTCTCTCCATTGTTTAGTCCAACTGGTGATTTTTATTTTTTCTTATTCATTTGTTTTTCCCTATATCCATCATATAAGTGAGAACATCTGTATTTCTCTTTTTCTTTTTGGCTTATTTCTACTAATATGAGACTTTCTAGTTCCATCCATGTTGCTGTGAATGACATGTGATTGTCCTTCTTGATTGATGTGTAGTGTTCCATCATGTATACATACCATATATACCACATTTGTTTTAGCCAATCATCTGTTTTTGGGGCAATTGGTTTGTTTCCAAATCTTGGCAATTGTAAACAGAGCTGCGATAAACATGCACGTACAGGTGTCCTTTTGAATTAGTGTTTTCATGTCTTCTGGGTAGATTCCTAGTAGTGGGATTGCTGGGTCAAACAGTAAGTTCACTTTCAGTTGTTTGAGGGTCCTCCACACAGTCTTCCATAGTAGCTGGACCAGTTTGCACTCCCACCCTCAGTGTAAGAGTGTTCCTTTTTCTCCACATCCGCATCAACACTTGTCATTTTCCATTTTATTTATATGGGTCATTCTTCCTAGTGTAAGATGATGTCTCGGTGTGGTTTTAATTTGCATTTCCCTGATTATTTGGGAC
>PVHY01012330.1:0-37749 GCA_004024945.1 Uropsilus gracilis | reverse complement strand
TTGACTTATTATGAATTAGGCAATATGATTAGCACCCCGGTCTCACAGGTAGTATGTCTTAAGGTGAGGCTGTTTTTGAAAAAGAATCAATTAAAAATATTGAATGAAAGTGAAGATAATTTGAGATGTCAAGATACTCAAAGGTGTTTCCTACCTAAGTAAGAGTTTTGAAATTCTGTCTTTATTTATAGAAGCAGAAAAAGGCCTCACAGCTCACACTGATAGCCCAATTCAGAGGGAATTTAACTAGAAGTACAAGGTGACACTATAGAAAAGTAAATCCTTTATCATATAACAATCACAACTTCCGGCAACATCATGACTGATTTTGGTAGTTATTTAACCCCTTCAGCCCTCAGTTTCCTTATCTAAAAACTGGAAATAAAAATGAAGTCTTATAGGAATTAAATAAGACATTCATTTAAAATAACAATCTCTGAGACAAAGTTTATGTCAATGCAAGTCAGAGCCTTCACTAATGACACCAAGTCATAATTTTCTTGTATCTCATTCTCTTTTAGAAATTTATGGAATGATATGTAGTTGATTTGAAAAACTTCCATTGGGAAATATAGTGAACACTATTCAATATTACTGTCACTAACTTCAAGGAGTTGATCTTTCAGCATATTTTTTTTCACTAGTGAAGTTGTTCTTATTCTGCTGATAATAAGCTTTATCCTTTCACATTCTTATAATCTTCATTTTTCATATAATTTGATATCTTTGAAGATATAACTCTTACTAAATGATTACCTCAAAAATCTTTAAAGATTAGATGTTATGTCAGGAGTACAGCTTTTTAAACAGAAATAATCAACATTTATTGCATCTAAAGGAATTTTTTCAAATTGCTTGATTTTCTTAGAAATCATAGGCTAACTTCTTCCATTTAAAAGTCACCAAGAGGAAACATTTCTCAAGATCATCATGTAAAATAATTTTAATTCCTTATTACACATAATTATTTGATGTATAATGTTTATCTTCTAAAGATGGTCTGCTGATTATATAAACAGAATTTTATAAGGAATAGACAAAGCAGTGAATCAGCTAATAGAAGAAAAGTATTGAATAATCAAATGTGGCAGTCATTAAAAGGTACCACTAATTTGTCTTGCTGCAGAAAATCCAAGTGCCGGCCAAAGGACCCAGTACCACATCCACCATGTTCGTACTTCCTGCAATCGAGCCTCAGTCAAAGGCAGAACATGACGGGGTACTGGTGTGGCAAATTCCTGCAGACATGGAACTCAGCTAATAGCTTTGGTTCTAGGAATTAATAGTCTGGCCAGATCTGCAGCATAGTTCTAAGAACATTTATAATAATCAATAAATCCCAATACCCCTCCTCTAGCTTTAAAATCTATCTACAGTGTATATTACCTTTGCACTAGTTATTTAGAAACATAATGAAACATGAGTTTTTGTTACCAAAATGAGTTTATTTCAAGACTAAGATTCATTCTAGGATTATCTTGATAGTATACCAATCTATCCTAGAATCCATGAAAAGGGGCAAAAATTACTAATTAATTACAATTGAACAGACATCAAAGGGCTCTGCTTGACATTTGGTTCAGCAGTGTTGAGGGGAAGATGCCCCCATAGCATAGCTGAAGGCAATGGTTGGGAGAGAGAAAAAAAGTTTTCTCCTTTTGCTTCATGTTTTACCCCTATCAAATTCATCCCATTTAATAAAATAATAATTATCCATGTCAATTAGCATTTATTGTGTATCATCTCTATACTAGGCAATCTGTTGTTTCTTTAACAAACACTCCTTTATTCAATTTTCATCAATGCTATAGTTAGACCCATTTTACAGATGAGACAATTATAGCTCAGAATGACTATGAGAAGTTGCACAGATCTAGAGAATGGGGCTGAATTCAACCCCAAGTCTGTGTAACTCTTAACTAGATCTTGGGTTGTGGGATTGGGGGGTGGGGTGGCGGTGGCAGTGACCTGCTCTCTATACTTCTTAGATTCATCATTCCCTCCTTTGAGCTAATTACCTTCTACTAGTTAACAATTCTTTAGATTACATTTTCCTATTTAAATAATGGCTGTTTTCTTCAGCACCCTAGTGGGTTATACTACATAACAAACATGAGTGTTTGTAATAGATAAATAGCTCTTATAAATAAATACAAAAAGGAGAATTTAATAGAAAAATTCTCTAATGATATAAAGCTGTTACTCTTAGAAGAGGAAAATAAATGACCAATAAGCACAGAACACATGAAATGTTGAACCGCATCAGTATACCATTTCCCTGTGGCTGTGATCGATGGAAACATACCTGGTGAGAAGAAAACCACTTAGGTTTTATCTCTAAAAGCTGAGTGCTGTTAACTTGCAGCACAGACATCTCCTCTTAACTATGCACCCAAGAGAAACTCTGAGTACATGCACATTAAGAGACGTAAGAATATGCCTTACATCAAAGGTCATTCATAGCAGGAGGGGAAGAAAGGAAAACACCAATGTCCATAGAGACAGCAGGAGAATGGATGAAAAGTCTGTCTGCAGTGCAATCACCGAATGAACAATTAAGATGTTAAAATGCAACACAATTGATGACTTTTGGAAATGTAATATTGAGTAATGAAAGCAAGTTCAAGCAGAAGACTGACACTATGCCTTTCTAGCTATCTTAGCCCTCAACAACCATCAAAACTGAACTATGTATTTTTAAACACCAGACACATAGCATGAACATGGCATTGAGAAGTATATAATCTAGATGAAATTACCACTAAAAGGATATAATTCTTAAAGATAACAAAGGAGGAAGGCTGAGAACAATGCTCTCCCTAGATCTGCCTCAGTGAGTCACGCACACAGACTCTGAAGGGAAAGGTATGTCAGGGGTAATAAATGGTGATGGATTGTGTGGGATGTGCAAGAAAGAGAGGTGGATGGATGGAATGAACTAAATTCTCTTCTTTCAAGTCCCTAAGTGAGATCTGAAATGGAAATATTAGGCAATGAATGTATCAGTATTTTATTTTGACATAAAGACTGAAAAGAAATGCAAGAGAAGCAGGGGACAGAGTGGTGAATGTTGCATTGTAGAGTTGGATCAAAGAAACAGAGCAAGTCACTTTTCCACTGAGCCCTTCTGTGGGTTTTGTTTGGTATGGTTTGCTTTTCCCTTCGTGGAGTACTATTGTTGCTATAGGCACCTTAATAAAATAGCGTAAGTATGTTTTTTTAAGTGACAAAAAGCTAACTACAAAAGAGCACAGTGTAAAAACCTTGGGAGACTCGGGAGTCAGGATCCTGGATGGTAAGACCATCTAGTAGGAGGTTTGAATTCTAATCCACCATCAATGGCCTTGGTTACTTAGCAAAGCAAATAAAGCAAAGTAAATTAAAGTAAAACGCAAACCTTGAACATATTACCATAAACATGAATTCCAGCTCTAAAGTTTAATTTTTCTGTGGTAGTACATATAGTGTTCGCTTTCTGCTCATGTTGTTATTTCCCCTTAGAGTACATTTACTTGGACCCATTCTTCCTTCATCACCAACTCTGTTAGACTTCCTACACTGGTAGCCTTGAAAGCATTTGTTGAGAAAAAAAAAGCTCTCTTGACACTAGAATCACCCAAAAGTAAGAGAAGACAGCACCCACGCTCTCTCTCTGCGGTATCCTTCATCAAGAAAAATTGTTCCTGGGAGAGGGAGTGAAGGAGAAAAGGAGGGAGGGCGGCAGAAGCAGAGCTCTGTCTTAGCTCTTCTCTTCTCCAGTGTCTGTGACTCACTATTAGAACTCTTTTCATCTTGTTGACAGAACAACTGATGTGCCTGCTTGAGTCCTCATCTGTTGCACGCTGAGATTGTACACTGAACCTCAAAGCTTCAAAATCAAGAAGCACATCCTACATGAAGGGTTTCCTTCTTTCTTAATATCCAAGTGCTGGAGGGTAAGCTTACCCTGAAATCATTTCCCCCACTAAAACAGAGGTAATAGCCTCTGGGGAGAGATTTTGTCAGCTTGTAACAATGAACCCCTATCCTTACTTAGCTAAAGTGATTGGGAAGCAATAATCTATTAATTAGCACTGGAAGAGTACTCTTGGGCTCCACTGTTGGCCTATCTTTCTAACCTATAGTCAGACAAATTTCCGAAAAACTGGCAATTCTGCCTTCTTGAGGAAAGCAGAGAGTTTGAGTTTCAAAACTGAACAGTCTAAGTCCTTTCTATCTATATTCCTGATGAGTCATCCGGCATTGCACCACACATTGCCCTTGTTATTGGTTGTATTTATCATCCATACTGGAGCCTTAAAAGCCTTGATTATCAATAAAACAAAATTATACCATTCAAAATCAATCCTGGCATTTTAACTCAACACCTTTGGATGTTTTATTGTTTTAGTTGTTGTTTCCATATTTCTAACTCATTAGAGGTTGTGATTAAGAGTATCTGTCCCACCAATCATTTCTCTTTCTCATAACTGCATCACTTACAGGGTTTTTCTGATACATTTTTCCCAGTGAAATTTAATTATGTGAGCTCAAGATTAAAATTTAGAAAAAGTTCATATGAGTGACTAACTTCAACCAAACCACTATGGAATCATAAATCCCTACAGTCTGTGCTAAAATCCTTGGGTTATTGGGGAAGAATTCAAAGTTATTTTGGCTTCAGCTAGATTGTAACTGATTTTGTCAAATTGATGGCATATGCAATTACAAGATAATAAGAATCTATTGTCTTTGAACTTCAAGGTATAATGTTTTTTTATTTCACTTTACTCAATACAACAAGCATTTATCAGACACTGGTTTTGTGCAAAGGCTTGTGATACTGAAAGGGATATTAAAGTGAATAAAACAGACTGGCACTTTGCAAAGAGGGAAGTTTTCTCTAAGACAACAGAAGCAAGGACTACGAGTAATAAAACCATTGTGGTGGTAGTTGGAGAGAGAAAATGCCTCATATCACCTTGGGGTTTGTGGAAGACTTTTAGGAGGAAGTAGATTTCATTGGAGAATTGAAATTACTGAAGAATTATAAAACCTTCAGAAAAGGCTAGGTGAGACAAAGGCAAATTTCAACAAAGGTAGGAACTAATATTCTTAGTATAGATGCATATCACTCATAATGTATATCACAGATATAACAAGGATTACTACTTTTAATATATAACAACCTAAACAGCAGGAAAATATTCAACAATCCCCCCCCATATAAAAGCAAATAAAAACAATTTACAGAAGAGGAACTATGTAACTAACAAATGTATGAATCTGGCATGAGGAAATAATCAATGTATGTTTAAAGCCTCTGTACAATGGTTTTCCTCATAAGAATACTACCACCTCCCAAAGCAAAATGATTAAATTAGTTATGCTATACAGTTCAAATGGACTATTATTTATTCAAAATGTTTAGGAAAAATTTTTAAATACTGGACAAAAGTTAACAAGTAACTTAATAGCAAATTGGTCATGATACAAAAGTCTTTTTAGTATACACTATTCCCAGTATAGTATACACTAAAGATACAAAATAATAAAAGATACAAAATAGTATCTTTAGTATACACTATTTCACATATTTTGTGATATATATACACATATATTCCAAGATATATGAATGAATGATACTGAAATTTATATATTAATTTAATAAAATAAACTTTTTGGTGTATGTCTATGTTATTTCTATATTATCAGATTGTAGTTTTATTATATATTATTTCTATATTATATATTTGATGCATTGCAATACACCAAAATGTATTATTATGTAGTAGTTATTTCTGGATGAAATTAGATTTATTTTATTCTATATATTTTAATCTCCACCTTTTCACTACTTGCGCATTTAACACCTTTGTCCTTAGGAATCAGATAAGTCTTCAAACAAATTTGGCATCTTTTTGTTCTACTTTGCACATCTGTCCCAACAAATTTTACGAACAGAGCCATCTATCCATGAGAATATTGGTCTCCACCTTAGAATGCATGTTTCCTTTGCAAAGCTTTCAGCACTTTTCAACACTCACCCAAATCAAATCCAAATCTGCCCTCTGCTGCTACTACTTCATAGGAATTTCTTTGAAGGCAAGACCTTTGAGTTATCACTCCACAACCTAGGCCTTTTAGCTGCGAATTAACATAAAGAAGAGAAAAACGGGACTTTGATATCACTTCATAACCAGGAATGACTGCAATCAAAAATGTTTTTATTTAAAGATCAGTCTTCTGTTTCTGCAAAAAGATCAATTTTTTGTCTGAATTTGAATTCCATAAAACCAAACTATTTAGGAGAAATGTCTGGAATTTGTGATGAAATGCACAGAGATTTAATGCTATCAAATAAACCCTCCTCATAAACATGAAGATCTAGTTCTTTTAAACCAGAATTAAAGAAATGATGGGGAAGAAATATTTGCATATACTTAGGGAAAGGCAGTATATTAGTCCAGGGTATTTATTCGCTTTCAATATCTCTGTTAGACTCCATAAAGAAACAAAATGCAGGTGCAGGTTTTGGGTTATATAAGGAAGAAAACACACCCTTCATAGGGAAGGGTGGACCTGAATCAACATTACAGAAAATAAGAGCCGATGCAATGGTAGTGTTTGAACTCAAACCATGTGGATGATAAGATCCCATCCCAGAGCCTAGGTCAAAAACTCAGAAAAACATTCATGCTGTCTAAAAAAGTCCCCTCATGTTCATTTGGTTATGGTTGTCATGGGCATCCACATTCATCAAACCTGGTATGGTCTTGCTTGCACATCTTGAGTAAGATATGGGCATCAGTTACTAAGTCTGTCATCTTTCTTGGCTCACATCACAGCCATTTCTAGAGCCTAGAATCTAGGTTCTGGTTATTCTGCCCCCCTTTCTTTGCTTGCACCCAGGGCAATCTCACCCTAAGCTGGAGAAATCCCTCAGCTCTTCCTTGCCACTCTGCTTCTCTCCACAACATCTCTATGCACTCTAGTATTTTCATAGCAAACGATGAGGCCCATAATTCCTACAGGCTAAATCTGAAAACTAGTTTTCCTTTTCTCGAGGGTGGGAAAGGTTGATTCTTCAAATTCTTCTGCATGTGAGCAAATATTTTGATTTATATTTCTAAGGCAGCAAAAAGAAAATAAAACTGTCTAAATTGAACAAATCTAAGCATTCATATCCTGCATTTCCCATATTTACTTTTTCCAAACTTAGATTCTTCACAATTACCCTTGTTCTACATGAGTTTCATCCATTTCTTTTCCTTCCTCAAACTATTTTCAATTACCTGAAATACACACACCTTCAAATCTCTTTTCTGTTTACTGATTGAAGCAACTTCAAAATGAGATGCATTTTGATATTTCACTCACATAAATCTTACAGTATTTCTTTTCAAGTCATTCTAAAATCTTAATTTTTCTCTCCTTCCATACTTTACTTTTGGTTTCCTTAGGATCAGTCAGTGATTCAGAATAAGAGATCTGATGAGGAGTTTTTCTCCCTGCCACTCACCTCTCATTGGTGCTTCTGAAAAGCCCTAGCCTTTTTGTGTACATCAGTGATCAGTTGCATGAGTCAAAGCTGAGAATGAATAAATACAACAGGTGCAAGCACTTTCTCTTGCCCTGACAGCATTTCCCTTCCTGTAATCATTCTCTGACCTCTTCTTACTTCTCTGGCCTGAAAAATGTTGCCACTGAATAGAAGCTCTTCCATCCCCACTAGGACATTCACTGTTAAATTTTGAAAAGCAAACCAACCTCAGTATTTAAGTGTTTCCAATGCATTTCTTTTTGCAAAACATATACCATGAATTACATGTTTAAAACTCTCTAGTTATTCACATTATTTCCATCAGTAAAGACACTTTCAGCTACAGTAACAGCAACCAGTTCAAGGGCAGACCAGAAAGCAAGAAGCAAGCATGAGTTTCTCTCATTCTCTTCTCAGCTCCGTCAGTGCATCTGCTGACTTATTTATTTTTGGTTTTTCACTTTTCCACTCACAGAACAATCCTTATTCCCAGAAAAGAGAACGTTCCAGATTTTGCTCATGTTATTGTTGTTCTCACTAGTGGAATAGAATTTTTTTAAAGATTTTTGTTTCATTTCCACATCAGTAAGAAGCATATCATTTATGAAACCAAGAAGATTCCAGTTTGATAAACTTTTTTTGTTTCACCATTTTAATAGCTAAGGTTAAAAAGAAACTGAAATAGCAAACCAACGCTTACATGCAGCTGCAACAGACATGAATTTGTTTCTTGCACCCATACTAAGCTTTAAGCAAACAGCACAGGATTTGTCAGGTCAACTCCACTGTGGTTGAAATAGAGATGACCTATTTTACCACTCTTAAAGGGCATGAGGAAGTGAAATGATCCTAATTTAATGAGATGGATGATAGCTTTGGTTGGCGCCTCAGGGTTCAGCTGAAGGAATGAGACAGCTGAATCCATAGGAACCCATACCTTCATTAATAGCCAGTCTCCTCTCTAGCAGCTGTTGCTGTTGGACACAGTCACCTCAGAATCTAAAATCTTCTTAGGAGTCTGGATTTAAATATATACTACATATTCTAAAGAGCTCTTTTTGGACTGAGCTCCAGCCTTTCTGCCCAAGCATGAGCAGCAGAGGTCACAGCATGAAAATGAAGATACACATTATCTTGCCATCATTCATTATCATTCATTCAGGTGAGAGGTTTTATATTAAAAGAGAAGATGAAGAAAGAGCATCTGGGTGGTGCTATTGTGTGAACAGAGCGAAGGCAAGATCTGGAACGTAAAGTCAAAATGCAGCCTGAAAGCATTTTCACACAAACAAACCAGGAACCTCTCTTTCAGCTGAACTCTGCCTTCCAAGCAGTTCCTCAGCAGCTAAGGCAAGATGGCAAATTGAGACAGTTTTAGTGTATTTTACAAATAATTAACTGGAAGCTCAAATGCCTTCTCTGAGACATTGAATACCAATACAGATGATTTGTTTCAATCAACCCTTTCCTATTCATGCAGCTGTGGTCTCCTAACAAGTATCTGCAGACGTCTCAACTTGCCAGCAAATCTCTCTGTGTGTTGTTACCTGTTGGGGTACTGTGGAAGCTTGTGGTTGGGTTGCAGGTTCTTGAAGTCGGTGAACATGATTCCTCCTCTTGAGGTCCCCACGTACACGGGGCAGGTCACCTAAATTTTCTTTTTTTTTTTTTAAATAAAGTCCCAAATGTGGGACAAATACACAATAGCAACACTTAACTCATGGAGGATGAAAGGAATTATAAACTCTCTTGCAAAATACCTAGCAAAAGAAAGAAAAGGATAATAAATGCTTACAGAGCTTAGATACTGCTATCATCTAGCTCATAAAAATTAAGGGGAATTTGACATCGATGAGGAACATGTAAAATCCAGATAATCCAGATAAAAAAGTTTAAAGGTTGATTTTAAAACTAAAAATAGGCTTTCACAAGGTGTTCTTTGACACAAATCTAGCAAGAATTAATATTTGTATTATATTTAGGGACATCGTTTAAAAAAAATGCCTTGCCCTGTTTTCAAGCTATTATTAAAATAGAACAAAGAACAAACAAATATCTTGATTTCAGGTCTTTCCCAGTTAATGACTTCTTGTGGCTGTGAAAGGAGGAATTAAGTGTCCTACCCATAAGTCATCCTAAATCTGGGGATTCATCAGCTCAATCCCATGGCTGGGCCATCGACCAGGCATGATCCTATTACTTCTTTCCTTTTTCTTAGTTCTTTCCTTTCCTTTCCTTTTCCCTTTTTCTTAGTTAAGCTAGAACTGTTGTGCTAATAGTCTACAAAACTTGAATTTCATCCAGTATCAAATGCTGTGGGCTTAAAATTGTATTTAGAGCACATTTTAAGAAGTTCCAACCATGCCTGGATATTCAAAAAGTGAGCAAATTCAAAACTTGAGAACCCCCTTGCCTTTTACTTAATGGAATGAAGGAAGGATTAATTTCAGATGTGATGAGACCATGTGACATGTAAACTCAGTGAGAGAACAGACCAGAACACAGGGTTGGAGAGAACCCTTGACATCTCAGCATGGGCAAACATGAAACCAGAAAAGAAATTGATATTTACAAATATTTTGCAACTTGGTCATAAAAAGTAAAATCTAATTCCAATTTTAGTAACAATAAACCTTGTTTTTCTATGTAATCGCACAATTCATTGCTGTTACACCAAGACACGAACTAAAAGAAAACAGATAAAAATCAAAACAGATGGAGATGTTGGAAGACTGGACTGTGAAAGGATTATTTTGTTACCTTTATTCTGATTTTATCCAGTTTGGACAATAACTTTTAAACACAGGAAATATTATTTTCTCTTTACTATTATGAATACTGCTGAAGTTATATCATTACAAAGAAATGAATTTAAATTTAGCCAAACATTTTAATTATTGTCATTAAAAGCCTTTCTAATTGACAACAGAGCAGAGAACTTGAAACAGTGCTGAAGGATACAGAAAGTTAAATTCAATCCATAATTTCAGCTGCTATTTTTAGTCCACAAATACCTCCAAGAGTTTATTTGTTCAAGAGAAAAAGTGGAATAGCAAACATAGAAATACATCTTAATTGCTTTAAAAATAAATATAACTTTACAAAATAAATATCTCCATGGTTCCCAACTATTCATGCAGAACATCCATCTCAGTTTCTGCTGAAGTATAATTGCATGTATATACCACTAATATTTAGACACGTCTCATTATGAAGCATCTATTTTCAACACCCTAAATTTCCATATTATTTGTCAAAGCTGATCCTGTTAGCAGATTAACATTGAGAATTACATTAATGTTTAAGAAGTTCCAATCCAATATAAAATTTGGAGAGAAAAGTGTTGCTATTGCTCTGACTCCCTATTAAATTACTATGAACCTTTCAGCCCTGAAGTTTTCTCAGTCATGTAGCCATACTCTTTCCCAAGACTCAAGCAATCTTCATCTCCTTGTACAGCCATTTGCCTACCAAGGATGAATAGGAAGACTAGTGAAAAGAAATTAGAGTTAACATCATCAGTTGGAAATTGCTAGTATGGTATTGGCATGAATACAATAATAGGATCACAATATAAAAACAATGACCAACTCTACCTGGGACCTTAGAAAAGCTTTAACCCTGAGATGGGAAATGGATTTCTTTTAAATACCAATACCTATAGATATTGACTGATGGATGAGCATGTTGAGAGGAGTTGTAGGTACATGATGGTTTATGATGTTTTGTGTGCATATATTAGATGGAGCTATGATTATGACTGAAGGGCACATACTTTATATACTGACCATTCTCTTCAAATTATGCCTAATTACACGTGAGAAAATGCTCAAATGATTGCTAGTGGTCTAGCAATCAGGGAAATGTAAATCAAAACCACAATGAGATACCAGCTCACACCAGTAAGAATGGCCCACATAAAAAAAAAAAATGGGTAACAAGTGCTGGCATGGATGTGGAGAGAAAGGAACACACTTACACTGCTGGTGGGAATGTAAACTGATCCAGCCACAATGGTAAACAGTGTGGAGGACCCTCAGACTAATGAAAATGGAGCTACCATTTGACCCAGTAATCGCTCTTCTGAGAATCTACCCAAAGGAGACCTCAATACTTGTTCAAAGGGACACCTGTGCTCGGATGTTTACTACAGCACTATAAATGCAAGGACATGGAAACAACCCAAATGTCCCCAAACAAATGACTGTATGAAAAGGTTATGGTAGGCCGGGCATGGTGGCGCATGCCTGTAAGTAGCAGCCTAGGAAGCCACGGCCAGGGCCAGGAATAACGCTTCAAGTCCCACCAGGGGCACGTAGCGAGACCTAGTTCCAAAAAAATATAGCTGTGTATGGTGGTGTGTGCCTATAATCCCAGCTACCTGAGAAGCTGAGGCTGGGAATTGCTTGAGTCTGTGGTACCCCGGGCAACATGAGCTTGTGGTTCCACAGGCAAAAATAACAAGACCTAGTGTCAAAAAAAAAAAAAAAATCAAACCAAACCAAACAAAATAAAAAAAAGAAAAGAAAAGTTGTGGTATATATACACAATGGAATACAATGGAATATTACTCATCAATTATAAAGGACAAATTTGATGAATTTATGATAGCATGGATGTACCTAGAAGAAATCATATTAACAGAAACAAGTCAGAAAGAAAAAGTCAGAAACCAAATGGTTTCACTAATATATGGGACATAGGAAAAACAAACAAAAGGCCAGGAGGAAACGTCAAGACAAGATAAGAAGCAACCTAAAATACACAGCTGGCAGGGGAGGGGAGGTGGTGGGTGACCCCGGGGACTACAAAGAAGTGAAATATATATATATATATACAAATTATTTAAATACAAAATTATGCCTAATTACCTACAGTTTCTTCAATGGCTCCTGTTCTTTGTATGCCATTGGCCTTGGTTGTGCTACTACCCGTCTGCTACATCCTCCTGCCTCTGACTTCACACACTGCGCCCCTGGGAGTCCAAAGTAAAGGTAGCAAGGTCTAAGGAAAGGTCTCCACATCTCCAATTTTAAAGTGGGTGAAATCAATCCTCTGGATGTTGTCTTAAGGTATAAATAATTCTCGGTGACAGCTGAATAGGAGCATAGACAGACAACACTCCACCTCTGATCCAGCCCAAAGCAACTAAGGAAATGGAAACATAGAGATAAAGCACGAATCAGTCTTGGAAATGAAACACTGCAACACTGGCAATTTGAAGAGACAGTCTTTGGATGCAGTGAAGACAGGTCCAGATGGAAGAATGAAAGAACAGGGCACCGTATCATTATGCAACTCATCACACTAAAGAAGCAGCCTGCTCTGTCAGAGAATTTGATGAGAAAAAAAATCTTGTGAATAATCCGGTGCTCAGAAAGGTGGAGCAGACAGTGACGGGTGGGAGGGATGGAGGGGAAGCCATTTGGTCTTGCTCACAGTGTTGGGAGAAAGGGTGCTTGAGATGAGGGAAGATGCCTGAGTAAAGGCTGTTCTACTGAGCGAAGAGTCAGCAGTAGGAGTGGACAATGCCTCTGGGATACTTGCCCGGCCAAGTGGACGAATCATGATCAGGATGGACCCACACCTAACTGCGTTAGTTACCTTTTCCCACAGGAAACTTCGAAAAACTTTCTATTTAAACACTTTCATACAAGTAATATTCAAGTTAACATTGACTATACTGAAGTACATTCATGTGTAGGATTAACATAATGTATAATACATAATTTGTACTCACACATGAATCTATTTGTAATAAAGGAAGACCATTTTGTATAGGTTGCTACTCAAACGCACAGCTTTACTATAACAAAATAGGCAAAATGACAAATGCAAAGGTTTCTTGGGAGGTGGAAGGCTGAAGGAAGGAGGATGCTGTGAAAGAAAACATACAAACACACACACACACACACACACACATATGCTTCTTTAAAACACCTGCCCAGATCAGAGACACCACTAACCAGGACAAATGTGTGTCCAAGGATCAAAAATTGGAACCTTCACTGTAGACTCTAAAACACTGGGAACTGAGATCAATAATCTGCTGAGATTAAACTCGGGCATTTTTCTCACATTCAGAACCGTTTCCAGGGACTGCATTTCCCTCTTCAGCAACCAGGCAAGTGTCATTCAGAGTTTAGGTCTGAACAAGATGCCTGGGCTAATTTTTGACTTAATGATGTCAGAGAGTCCCAAAGCAGTTTGCGCTGGGTGAAGCAAAACAAGGCCTCGGTCTCCAGGGCCCTGTCCTCAGAGGAGCAGAGCTGAAGCTCACAAGGAAAGCTTCGGTGCTGGTCCTCAGCTCAGTGATTTCAAGCACCTCAAATCCATTGTTTGCTCCACAAAGCCTCACTGGCAAGTTACGTGGCCAGTCAGGGAAGACAAGAGGTTGTCTGTGTTGAAAGAACATCCTTCCTATGCCAGGGTCACCAGCTGTGCTGGGGCAGGATGGCTAATTGGCAATTTTAAAGACACGAGGGGCCAGCGAGGTCTTCTGAGCAGTGATCAACAGGCCTGATATCCAGTGGGAAAAGGAACTCAGGGATTATTAGCAGAATGTATCTATTTTTCATATTTTTAAAGGGCTGTGTGAAATTTATATATAAATAAATTATTAAAAAAATAAAATTAAATTAAAAAATTTTTTAAAGTTCCAGCCTTAAATATATATATATATATCTCCAAATAGAGAGAGATATATATATAGAGAGAGAGATATAGATATATATATCTTCAAATAATTTGCTGCTAACAAAACTATTGAAAATAAAATGAAATTTAGTACATTTCAAAGATAGCCAGGATACTGACTACAACTGAGATCAGTCAAAAGTCAGTTTTGTAAGTCATTTATAGTTAAAAGATCCACTTACCTGGAACTATAAGAAAAGGTTAGGAAGAAGCTACATCATTTGTCCCCTGGATAAAAATTACCTTCGCTTGGCTCCTTGAAATGAAAGGAATCTAAAACAAAAAATAAAACAAAGTGAAATGAAAACAGAAATAAATAAATAAATAAAGGGCTGATTTAAAACAGAAAAATCACAAAAGATTCTATCCCCTTTGAGCACAAAATTATATTTCCTTGCCCTCTGCTGTACAAAGTTGCAATACCTGTAGCATGGAATTATTTTAACCCTTGAGAGTGAGTTGCTCAAGGTACTTAAAATGATGTTTACCCAATTTTCAACTTTTCTTGGGTTCACTTACATGGGTATTTCAGATGCATGAAGAACTAGATTTATAAGCAGCTTTTTTGGTAGCAGGATAACAGTGCCACATTTGGTACTGACTAAATATTTGTTTACTAACTAGCCCATAGTCAATTGCGGAGAAAGACAATTGACATAGCTGATCATACTTGGAAGGTGAATTCTTCCTGTTATGGTACTCTGTGGAAGGGAAGGGGCAGGAGAGGAGAACGCAGAATCTTTCTACTCTGTAAGGGGCAGCAGTGACACACAGGCTTTCTATTTCTTCCAGCCTGTGTCTGGGTTGACTGCGTATTGACTGCTGCTAGGAATACTCTGTAGTCTGATTAGCATCACACCTAGAAAATGTGCAGAAAATGAAGGACTATGCACACGTCTTTCAGAACCATCTTGGTCTATCAGAGCATTTGAATAGGTTCCCCATTAACATAAAACTCTGGGGAGACAAATCATATAAAAGGAGGTATCAGTCTTTGCCTGAACACAAAGTTTGGAGTTAGGCTACTTTTTAAAATTTATATTTATGAAATCTTTTCAAGAGTGTTTAAAAAAAATTCATTGTGAAGTTTCTGCAAGTCACCCACATTGTAAGGTAACCCATCCTCTTTGCTGAGGTTAAGCATCAGACTCAGCAATCTGTGCAGGTTCTCTTATTGGCTGTACCATTTATAAGACAAATCAGGTAAAGGAGGGGCAGGGCTGGGGCTGGGTGAAGGGGGGAAGGGTAGGAGGGAAGGAGGAGGGGAAGGGAAAGGGGGAGGGGTGGGGAGGAGGGGGACTAATAAACTAATAATTTATTACATTAGTTTTCAGGGCTACAGCTTTGTATATTCATGATTTAGAAAAGAAATTCTGTTTATTTTGAAAATTCAGCAAACTCTTTTCTGCTATCATTTCCTTCTTACCACCTTAATATGGACTATAATTACTTGTTTCAAAATTAGAATAGTTGAAGTATCTATCTATGAAATAACATTTGGAGGAGGTTGCATTTGATAAAGTATGCAAAGAGGCTCCATATTTAAAAAACTTTAAAACAATTTATGGTTGTCCTAAGTTCAGTCATTTATCTGGTTAGCAGTATTGCTTGGATCACTTTTAGTTCCCAAGTCTAGCAAAGGAGTAAAAGCAAACCATGAACTTCTCACATTTACTTGGAATCACAAAGCACAGAATCTTCCTCTTTTACTTTTTTCTTTGAAGAAAATATTTTATCTTACTTGCTTTTAATAAAATTCACTTTTTAAAATTTTATTTTCTTAATGGTTGCTCATTTGTGTACGGAATTTGATTTCTTCCCTCAGGTATGATTCATCACCACAGTCCTTTGTACTCTCCTCTCCCTGGTGGGCCCTCAGGCCCCCTCTCTTCCTGCTTCATGCCTTGTATCTATAGTCACCTTGCCAGGCTTGTCTTTGTCCTGACCCTTTGTTCTGTTTTCCTATATTCCACATATAAGTGAAACCATCTGATTATCATCTTTTTCCTTCTGATGTATTTTGCTTAGCACAACCCAACCCTTTCACTCCTAGCTGTCTCCCCAAAGAACACAAAAATACTAATTCAAAAGGAACCCTCCACTCCGATGTTTATTGCAACATTACTTATAATAGCCAAGATACAAACAACTTAAATGCCCCAAAACTCATGAACCAAGATGTGGTGTGTATACAAAAAAATAGATCAAGAAGCTGTGGTATGTATACAAATGGAATACTACTCAGTGATCAAAAAAGACAAACTCATGCTATTTGTGCAACAGGGATGAAGCTAGAACAGTATCATCTTACTTAATAGACAAAGGTGACTTCCTGTTCACATTAGAGATGCCCCCAACAGGTCAGCATCTGTCTAAAGATCTGTTTATAAAGTCACATTTGATGAGTGACTCTACATACCAAAGGCATATTAGGTGTTAGAGGAAAGATAGATGCAGTTTCCATCCTGAGATGCACAGGTATGCCTATATCCAGACTTGCTCTAAGAAGCAAAAATCTATACATGAGATATCTGAGACTTAAAACGGTCAACTTTATTCCTTATACAAATATACATACAAAACAGTCCTCCACTGTAGGAGAAAGTTGAGTGCAACAACAATTTTTTTTACAATTGTACATAAGAATTTTAAAGTCAGCAGGGTTCAAACTTTAAACACAGAAATAACATTTTTTTCTAAAAAATGAATAAATATTTGCACAAAAATACATAAACATTCACAGAACACTTGTTTACCAATTTTAAAAGGCAAGATAGAGTCCTGACTTACTAGTACAATTTGGGTAATCAAAACAGTTCCTGAAGGAGATTAGACAGCTGTTCCTCTTTCCAAGTTTTATTTAATTTCAACTATATATATATTTCCATATAATCCTCTTACCTTCCTGTTAAACCTAGCACTCTTTTCATTAAAGTAATCAATATCTGCATCATCATTATAAGGGTATCTCTAGCTACTTTTGCCTCATTTTTTAACTTGCTTTTCCATGTCTACGATCACCCTATCAATTTCCTCTGCTTCCCTCATTTATTCTACATAAACATAACTCACATATATGTGTACATATATATGTGTATGCAAGCATACATGTGCACATGTATCAGATAGAGAAGATCAGATAGTCAAGGTGGGAATCTAGAGTTAGGCAAATTAAAGCTTTTCTTTTCTTTATATCACCACAATTTTTTTAATATCCAAAATTTAGTTTTGCTAAAACAATAGGTAAAACACAAAATACACTAGAACTTTCATATATATATATTATATATATATAATATACATTTTAAAAGTCACTTCTCTTCAAGGAATTTGAAAGCACATTTCTCATCTAGAAATCAAATAAAAAAGCATAACCAGTAAGATAAGTTCTGCATTTTGAACATCATATCTAATCTATCTTATTAACATGATAAAAAACAAAAAAGCAAAAACAAAATGAGGAAAGAACATACAGTAATATCATAATTTGTATTCTTGCTTAAAATCTGTTCAGGCTTTCAGACACAAAGATAATGAATCCTCTATTTCAAAGCATGAATGAGCCATATTTTAATGTAAAATCACAAGTGCTTTTCTCACAAATACAACCAGCTGTGTTTAGAATTTATGTCTTGATATTTTCAAAAACCAACAAATTTAAATGAACCATAGAAGCTAATTACTTCCACAACCCATTTCCTGTGGCCAGTGACAGAGAAAAATTTGCAAATAAAGTCAGTTTTATTTACTCTCATTGTCTTTCTTATTCAACAAACCTTTGGAAATATTTAATTATCAGTCATGATGCTGAAGTAGGAATTCAGAAAGTCACATGATTCATTAATAAGAGGAACAATCCAATTTTTGAAATGTGTAAAACACTTGAAGAGGCACTTCTCCAAAGATATTCAAATAGTCAATAAGCGATTGAATAAATGTTTGACGCGACTAGTCAGCAGAGAAACACAAATGCAAACTGTTCTACGTGTCCACTCAAATGACTAGAATTCGACTGACTGGCCGTACCAAAGATCAGTGAGGACGTGGAACAACTACCTGGCTCCACTCATTCACAGTGAGAGCAAGATGTCATAAAATACTTTTGGAACTGATAGGGCATTCCTAACGAACTGAAATCGATGCCTACTCCATGAGCCAGTTGTTCCAACCCTAGGTTCACACTCAAGAGTAAAGAGCGTCTGTCCTCAACAAGACACATACAAACTCAATAGCACAAGATGTTAAAATCAACTTTCTTCATGGTAGCTGAAAACTGGAAACCACCCACATATACATCAGTAGGAAAATTTTATCATATAACAGTGTAGAAAATAACAATTAAAAAGACTAACAGGTGCAGTGATTCAAATGAACCTCAAAAATAGTCTGCTGGGAGGAGGGATATATATATTGAAATGATTCCTTTTATATGAAATTCAAGAGTAGGTAATATTCATAATACTCAGAAGTCAGAATAGTGGTTTCCTGGGACAGGAACAGAGATATTTATGAATACTGACTGAGAAGGAGGAGGAGAGGACCTCTGACATGATTGACACATTCTATATCTTTGTCTAGGTAGTGGTTATATGATACTTAAGTAGAAAGTAACTTTTTTAAGTAATTACAGTATGGACATTTTACAGCATGACATTTATACCTCAATTCTTAAAAAATTGACATGATAGGTTCCTACCTTCATGTAGGGTAATACACTGGTGATAACTGCTAAGTGATAAGAGCGACAACATACTCAGTAAACAGTGACTATACAGTTCAGACAGAATCAAAGACTTCTGTCTTGGGAGTACTTACAGGCACTAAAACTAAGTGTGAGTTGGTGTTTAATCATCATCTTTAACCCATGGATAGCCCTCTCAAAGATGTCACCATTTTCTCATTCTTCTGGTGTACCAGAAGTCCTTTAAAATATATAACTGAATATTCATTCCAAACAGCAGCATAGCAGGCTTGATCTGTGTCAGTCTTCATTCCCTGTAGCCTGTCATGCATTTCAATTTACTCATAATTGAGTTTATTGGCTTCTGAGTGTTCCTTACAGTGGGGTGATAGGGCATGCAAAGAAATAAGGAAAAACAAAATTTTGACCTTCAGAGAATGTATCAATTTTCAAAATGCATCTCATATTCATCTTTTCCATTTCTACTAACAGCATCTGAGATCATCTCTGTGTCTTGTGCCATGTGGCCAGAACCCCACTTGTGGCCCTCCCTGCTTCCTACCTCCCCATCTTCACCTGTCATGTACGTAATCATCCTCATCCATTGTCTTTGATGCTCTGAATCCTTCCATGGCTAATATACCATCTCCTAAAAGGTGCCCACAATCTGATTTTCCCAACATGAGTTGAGAAATGGTACCCTCTCCTAAATGGCAGTGATACTGTGAAGACACGAGAAGAACATTTCTGAGCTAACATTTCCTTCAAAGTTTGCTTTTTCAGTGGCACACTTGGAGTTAATTTTTAAAAATTTTATATCAGTTCCATATATAGATTCTGTCAATCTGCTTTAGATTGAATGTATTCATTCATTCATTCATTCAAAAATCACTCACTGATCATTTTCTCTGCTTCTTATTAGAGGAAATGCAGAAATATAAAAGACCTATTTTCAAAGAAGGAAAGACCAACATCTCAAACTCATATACATAGCTTTGTTTTTTCTTCCATTTCATAAAATCCTTCTCTGTTAGTGGGGAAAAGACAACAAACACTCTCAAAAGAAATCCTTGGTGTGGCCACAATTCCCTAATAGAAAGCAGGAAGTAGATGTTGCAAGAGTGTCCTGGAAGAAAATCCCTTGTTTTAGAAAACATTTTTTAAAAAAAAATTGAAAGTGTTCATTTGTTTCTTGTGCCCAGATGACCTTTGAGAACTTTCTGTCTCTCTGATCACAGGTTTTAGAATCATCTTGCCCTTAAATACAAGAATCAAATCATTTTCAGGAGACCAACAGCGCAACTTAAAAATAAGGCATTGCTATTGCAAGATAAAACAGCTTCTTATGTAAATGTCTGCATCTTTTAGAAGAATCTAATTTCCCTTTTACCAGGAATCATCACACATGAGTCTCTTTTCAGTATCTGTTGGGTAAATTCTACTAGAAAAACAAAAATACAGTTACCAGGTTTGTTCTTTTGTGAAAAACGACCTGGCTGATCACTTTTACGCATCTTCCATTGACATTTTTTATCTTTTTTCTACTCTACATTCTAGTTGCACAGTTGACTGTATGTAGCTGTTTTCAAGCAGACTTGATATGCACAAGCCATCGTTTCTTCCGGTGATTCACAATCTGTAATTTTAGATTCAGTTCTTTATCACTTATGTCACTTTAATAAAAGATCGAGGTTAATATTTTCTACAGTTCTTTTGGAAACAAAATTCCCCTCAACGATTTCCAGACTCTGACAGTGACAAACTCACTTAATCAGTTCCCAGCAATATTATACTTAGCATACTTAGGACAAGACAAGTGACATTTAAAGTCACTTTAAATTTCAACCATTGGATATAAAATTGAGCATAAGTGTTTGTTTCTTACTCAGGAGGGTGTGGAAGTTGCAAGGAAAGTGGTGACTTGGAAATTGTGTGGCATGCTCCAAAGACCAATGCCAAATGATTTGTGCTTTATATCCTGTATTTACTAACTGGTGTTCCCCACTTTTCTTTCTCACTCTTACAGTAGCCCACTTCTCTGTATCACCACTGACAACGCTGAGGCTCCTTGATCCTCCCCAAATTGAACTGTAAATCAAACACACAATATCCTACCAGAAGGATCTCTTCTGACAGCAAAGTCAGAGTTTTCAAAGCACAGGAGGGAAAAAGCTAAAAGGTACATCACCTGATTTATTTTGGCAAAAATGTTGAATGGCCATTTGATTGAGAAAAATGCATCCCATGGCAAAACCAGATAGGAAGAAAGTGCTGGAGCCTCAGGCAGGGTGTACCTTAGTAAATCTCCAGGCAGTAGAGCGTGGATACAGGGAAGTAGTCCTTGAAATACCCAGGAGAGTTCTGCACTCATGGATGGTCTGTGAAGGCAAGTTGGTGCCAATTAGTGTGACTCGCCATGAGAGTTCCAGTTCCAGACTTCAAGGAGAGCTTCATGGAGGCAGCTTTTACAGGTTCATCAACACAGGGACACATCTTCCTCAGGCTGCCCTCTTCCCAGGCCACAACTCCTATTTAGAGGATGGGAGGATGCTAGGATATAGGGCAGGGATACATCAGTGGGGTTAGCTCTGGAATGTGGAAGCAGGTAGAGAGATGGAGTTTCAGATAAGAGGCACACCTCCTCTCTCTCTAACCCCCTCTGGCACACTAGAGGGTGGGCGACAGCACATCTCTACCTGTAACCTAGCTTTGGAATGTCCCAAGAGACATACGACCTATTAACAATGACTGTTACCTCCAAAGATAAATTCTCCTGTTATCACGCATCCCGGCATCCTGTCTGCTGCAAGTCATGTATGCTTTGCTATTTCCTCATTACATCATTGTAACATTGTAACATTTCCTTGCTGGGGGATATAAGTGGCATCTCAACTTCATTAAAGTTGAATGCTTCCCAGGATCCCCGTTGTGTGGGCTGGCCTCACAGATCGCGATCAATCTCTTCTGTCTCAATTTCTTCTTCATTCCATACGTGACCCCTAACAAGTTCCCAGGGCGGGAATGTAAGCCCATTTCCTAGGGATCCAACTTCATCTCCCTGGAAGGTTTCCTTGCACAGAGCAAGAGCTCTCACCCCATCCATCACCCCAACGAGGGCAGCTGCTTGGCCTGATTCTTTTCAAAACAGCACACACAAAGGCCATCTCAACTGCCTCCACCTGTTCTTTGCATTCTGAAAACCACAGCCACCTTCTTGCTTCACCCACATTTGTTAAAAAACTTGCATGGGTGGTGAGCACAGATGTAAATGACTTTGCCTCTAATCTCATTTTCTTCATCAAATCCAACAATGACTCATTATGGGTTGAAATGTTTATTCAAAACGGGTAAAAAAATGACAGCTGGTTGGACACCAGAGGGCCTTTTTCATTACAATGAGAAATAAACACTAGATTCTGGTGGTAACAAGCCAGGCACTGCCTTGAAACAGACAACTGATTTCAGGCGAATCTGAAGTCTTTATTCAGGTTAAAGTGAACCAGAAATGTAACAGCTCAGGGTTGTGTGCAATTTTAGATTGACTGTCCTCATTATAGGGTAAAAATAGAAATACCTAGATAATATTGTTGTTGTTTGGAGGGAAAGCAGGAACATAAGCCTGTGGGTCTTCAGTTTCTTCTGGAATCCTTCTGAGAACAAGATGTTTATTGAGTCCTAAGTAGACAAGATGATGAATGGAGATAAATGACTTGTTAAATTGCACACTCAGTTGAAAAAATAAATATGGATTTGGGATTTCACAGAAAAAAAAATAGACTTCTGGCAAAGAAAGGATTTTGAGTCCTAAGAGAGAAAAACAATTCTTTTCTCTATCTCCTCTACCATAATAACAGAACAATCGCAGGTATTTGTATTATTTCATAGGAACATTTTCAATTCTCTCTCACCGCTCCTTTTACCCTTTAGAATAAAAATATTTATAAGACTATACTTTCAGGGATCATTTCTATAGTTCATTACTAGAATAAAAATATTTATATATGTGAACAATATCTTTGAAAATCCAGAGAAAAACAGTTCAAAGTACCTTCAAATTCTGGCCAACTTTTCGCATTTTCTTTTTCAAGAAAAGACCTGACTGTCTCATTCCTAATTGACAACAGGAAAGAAATTTTTTGAAAGATAAATGAAAAATTAATTTGCTGCTGCACCTTCACCTTTTGAACAAAGAGTTTTCTAATACTGTGGTGTCCAATCGCTTTGTCCCTTTCTTTGATATTTCAAATAGGCCAGAATGAAATCTAGGGCAGCCCCCTGCCTCCCAAATCCTAAGTTAATAGGATGGTGAGGAGGGAGGCTATTCTTATCTTTCATATCCATAACTGTTTGGAGGGTACTGGGCAGCCTCCATTGTCTGACAGGATGGCAGTTTAAAAGGCATTACAGTACAATCAGCTGCATGTCTAGCCACACACAACCTTGTCCGCTGAAACTGTCAGATATGGAGAAGAGGGGGGTGTATTTGCTGGAATCTTAGGTCTTTCTATGAGACCCAATCAATAGGAATGATGCCTGAAACAACAGTCAGGCCTTCAATAATGGCAACATTCAAATACTCATACAGTCTCAAGATGTGATCATGTCAATGTTGATGTTAAATACTGGTGCATTCCTTCACAGAATGCTCTTTCGACTGATTAAATTCTCGGTGAAACCACTTTCGATAATCATCAGCAATTACATTTTGAATTCTGAAAAAATTTCCAACTGTCCTGAAAAGTTATAAATCTGAAGAGGTATCTGAAGTAGAGATGAGTTAAGTTCATAATCCCTTATAAATAACAATGGCAAGAAAATAATATTTTCGTCACTCTAGAAACCAATATTCATCATGGTCACAGCAATGGTAGCGAGCTGTATAAAAGTGGTAAATTGTTATAATGATGTGATTTTTGCTTTATTCTGAAGATCATGGAAGTCAGACATGTATTTGCTATTTTGATACATTCTTGCAGTTAGATATGTCTTAGGGGAATGTCACTGGTGTGAGAATAAAGTTAAAAATGTTAAATAATTGTCCAATAGTTGGGGAGAGCTATTTAAGCCCAGGTAGGCCTTGCTAATATACTGTATAACCTTTGATTCACTTATGAATAATTATCATAGGTAGCTACTAGGTATTATAGATATTTTCAAAGCCTTAAATCTACAACTATATCTATTCTGAATCTTATTTCTGATTGCAAAAGACCCTAGAATCTTGCATTTCCATCTTGTAGATCACATTTTTATTGTTACTACAAGGTCAATGTAACATTGCAGGGTGAATCCAGGACATCAGACCTGTGAGTTCCAGACTCTACCAACTGACCATCTGACTTTAGACACCCTTCTGAAACCTGCCACTGAAAGCAGCTGAATCCGATACTATATGCAAAGTTATACTACGCAAAGCTATGGGATCATCAATGAGAAGTCCCAATTACCATTAATAGAAATGTTCAGCCTGAACTGCAGCATAAACCAACCTGCATTTCCTGCAATGAAGAATGCACAAGATCAAAGCAAACCCTTACAATAACTACATGCAGCTGAAATCTGACATAGCTTGGTGTTTTCGGTGGAACTGTGTCCTCCCAAATGCATGTGTAAGTTCTAGACTACCTTTGGATGTGACTGTAATTGGAAATAGGGCTTTTCAAGGGCTAATTAAGGTTAAATGGCATGGAAGATTAGGGTGCTGTGATAGGGTGGCACTAATGCTGCTGGTGTCCTTCTAAGAAAAGGTGCTTAGCCCTTAGGCAGAGTGACATCCCAAAAGACAGTCATGTTCACACCAAAGATAGAGGGCGAAGCCTTTGACTCCATAAGCTCAGAATTCCAGATTCCAGAATCATGAAAAAACGCCTGGAATTTAGGTCTAGGTTGTAGGACTGTGTTATGGCAGCCTTAGAATCTGAAACAGTTGGCACTTCCACAACAACTATATAATCAAAGGGCTCTAATGTGCATAAATGCGGGTAGTAGGTATAAAAGGGATATTAGGTGTCTAATACAATATAAAGATCTGAGACTTCTCCAGAGGTCATGCCCTTTCCATAAACATTAGAGAGCACTGACACAACATCCATCCACACCACACCAACTACTGCAGCCTCTGCTAGGAGAAAACAGAACTGGAAACGACAAGTGTAATAAAGTCAAAACCACACAAAAGGGGATACCTTCAACAGCCTCTCAAGAAAGGTCAAAGTATATTCACAGAGTGGAAGATCTTTTGCTCAGTCACCAAACACACCCCCTACAACAGGGATTAGGCTCTCAAACCTGAATTCTTTAATGTACTAATTATTTTTATAAGGAAGTGCCCTTAAATGGCAGCTTCCTTCTCCCTAGAATAGCATTCATTATAGCAAATTAGCTGTTCTTAGGGAAGGCTTTTCACAACCCCTCCTTTGGATTCTTGTTGTATAGTTTATACCTCTTAGAGCAATTACGTTCTGCTTGCTAGCGGATGATATGCGTATTTTTGTTATTCTGACAGAATGCAAGCACTGTTTTCTTATCATAATTCTTACCACTCTAGCTCTGAGCCTTACAGTCACTAATTTTCAGTAATATTCATTAAACAGAATTGAACTCGATGGCCATTCAAGAAACCACTGAATTGTTTTCCATGTCATCTCAATAGGGAACTTAGAACGCCTGGAGTTCACACTGAGAGTCTTGAGAGATGAGTTTGGAGAGAGTTTGGAGAGATAAAGTAGACATAGAGCTGGTTGTAATTTAAGGAACTTTCAATTTATCCTTGGGATGATGGGATGAATTTAAACCAGAAGGGCAGCCTTTTTACATTTGCCTGTCTTGGGAAAGAATTAGTCTGGGTGACAGTTGGGAAGTTAGAGAATCATGACTGATTCATAATTGATGAGTCATGATTGAGAATCATGACTGATTCCCTCAGCAGGAAGCTGAGGGAGGACCCTAAGTTTTGTGGATTTGTAATTGGGAGACTAATAGAATCACTGTAAAACCAAACAAACTGCCAAATCCTGCAAACAACAATCAGGAGAGGTCTGAAGGTGAAGATGAACAACCTTGCCTTTTGAAATTTTCTAATTATTAAGGGTAACATACTTAAGCATGTAAAATGCCTTGTTTTAAAATAGCTTGATAAACCTTACAAATGTATATGCTAAGACAATTTCCACCCAGATCAAGGGAGAAAACACATTCAATAGTACTCATGCCATTCCTTATAATAATCTATTAATTCTAAGGTAAAAATAAAATTTTATAGACAGTATTGCAGATGCCACCTTCACCAAACTGTCAAAGTTCAACATTGTCCTAATAAGGCAAACTGACATCATGCAGTAGTCCTGATTGGAAGCACTGTGAAAGGCTAAGACCATCAAATTCTTTGACACTTTTCACCTTTGAAAGGAAGATGTGGCCAACAACTTCTACCCTAAGTCAAGGTAGGCTCTGTGACCGCTCTGACAGAGTCAAGAAAGGAGATCTACTCATTTTTGATAATCCACTCTTTGTTCTGAAGCATCTGCTTCCAGTATTCAGCTATGCCAAGGAAAGTATGGTGACTGTCCCATGCTAGGGGAAGCCTAGGCCCATGAGAGATGGCTGACAGATGCGCTGATCCAGTCTTAGCTGACTGCTCCGTCAACAGGTAGCATCAACCGCCTGTCAGAAGTGAGACATCCTAGATGCCCAGTCTGGTTGGGCCTCCAAGGAGACCAGGCCCAGGCACATTTGTACAAGATTCCATCCCACTCAAGAAAAGCTAAAACCATGGACGATACTAACCAATTGTTTTAAGCCACTTAGTTTTGAGACAGCCTGTTATGAAGAGATAATATGGCGGCTAACATTGGAAAACTGTAAATTGTGTTAAGACTTGAGACTTAGTTATCTTACTCGCAGTATTCCTGAACCCTAAAACTGTACACAATAAATATATTTCCTGCGAATAAAAAATAATTAGCAATATTACTGATTTGAGGAAATGATCTGAAATTTCACTTGTGTTAAAAAGTTAAGGTAAGTTTAAATGCTTGTCTTCCTTTTGTTTAGTAAGTTCCCTGAGCAAGAGGGAAAGTTTTAAAATGTCATTAATCTTATACCTGCCTTCAGAAGTGGGTCATATATTTGGCCTACCTAAAAGTGGGTCTCTTAAAAAATAGAATATGACAACCTACATATTGAAAGATCTCATTAAGGATGTTGGTGTGAAACTTTAGAATCTCTAAAAAATCTGCTCCTTTTGAAATCTTTTATTTCATGTTTTCACTGTTTCTCCAAAAACATCAGGGTCAGCAACAAAAAAAGTATAATGAAGGAATAACCTCTAAAAGGTGAAAGGTACTCTCTTGTTTTGGTCATGTTGTATTTCTGGGGTTTTATTAGGCAAAAACAATTTCACTAACTTTTTCTTTTACAAGACACATTATGAATAGTTTCCCCTCTCTAAGTTCTTTATCTGAATCCATAGCACCAGCAGAAGAAAGGCTAATAAAGAAGTAAATGAATAATGAGTCAAAACTATTTAAACATGGTAGGGAGAGCTGACTACTCTATGAACAGGATACTAATCATTCCAATAATAAATTGGTGCCTATTTGCAAGATTCTTATTTTGTTAATTAGAAAGCAGGATCTATTTATATATTCACTCATATGAAGCTATGTCAAATCCTGTAAAAATGAGGTAAATAAAAGGGGAGGGTAGTGAGTGGCTACGGGGGAAACAGGGGAAATGGAACAGTGCAGGAACATTGGGACATGGTGTGGTATGAAAACATACATTTAAACATATGACCCCAAAGCAGGTAAACAATGTAAATCAGCTTCACCTCCATCAACAATTCGAAAAAAAGATATGAAATCATAATGCCTTGAAAAGGTTAATGATAAGAAAAATAGAATTTTCTCCCATTTGCTTATATATTTATTGCAGCATGATTTATAATTGCAAGAACATGGAAACAACCCATATGTCCCAAAACAGACAAATGGATGAAAAAGATGTGGTACATATACACAATGGAATATTACTCATCAAAAATGACAAATTTGACAAATTTGAGATAACATGATGGTCCTAGAAGAAATCACATTAGCAGAAACAAGTCAGAAAGAAAAAGACAGAAACCAAATGGTTTCACTAATATATGGGACATAGGAAAAACAAACAAAGGCCAAGAGGAAAAATCAAAACAAGCTAACAAATTAAAGCTAAACAAATTAAAGAACACAACTTGGGGTGGGATGAGTGGGACTGATTAGGGAGGGGAGGTGATGGGTGAGCCCTAAGGAATACAAAGATGTGAAATATATATAGTTTAAAATTAAAACAATAAAAGCATTCTTTTCATGAATGAATTTCATAAATTCAGATTCAATTCTTAAACCCAAATTATTCATCTTCATGATTTCTCTGTTGCCCCTCTCCTCACAGGAAGCAGAGGAAACAATTTGGTGTTTCAAACACATTTGAAAATTACCGAAACTCGATTTCTGCTCAGAAGTCTGTGCTCACCTCTTCTACAGTTCCAGACCTAATTCTGTTATTGCAGTGTTAACAATGGCAGAGGCAGGCTGTGCAATTAGTGACTCAAATGCTCTGAATGCAAAACTGTGGTTTTTTTTATAGGTATTTGGATCTAATGCTTCTGGTATTTTATCATTTCTCCAAACAAGTAATTTCACATTATTTCTAAACCAGAGGGAGTATCAAATAAACACCTCTCAAACGATTTAATGAACTGGCGTTTCCCAGGACAAGATACAGTACCAGTTATAGGTGGATGGGTGATTGTTAGAGGTGCTTAAACCTGTCTAATCCTTCGTATTTGCTCATCTTAGATGTTTTTCACTCGCACCAAGTTAGCAATCTTTAAGGAATAGCACCAATTCAGGTGCTGTGAGCCATTTCAATTTAGATCCTTGCAGAACGGTACAGAAGCTGCCTCATCACAGGCACTAGATTCTGAGGGCCCCACCCTCCTTTTTCTTGGGGTCTTGGTGTTTGAGGACACACAGCGAAACTACACAGGACGTTGGCACACAAGCACTAGTTGGGGTCAGGCAGCTTTCTAACGGGTCATTCCTGGGTGGTTCTTGATGAGATGCTAAACGCTGACAAGGTGGAGCTGAGAGGGTTTTATCCCATTAGACTCAGAAACCTGGACTACAGTAGCGTTTGCAGTAAGAACAACCATACCTCCTACGCTGCCCAGGACATTTCGGTCTATGCCCACTGTCTCTACTATCCTGACTTAACTGGCAGCCATTTCTCTTTCCAAAGTGTCCCACTTTGGGCAACCAATTACGTGGTGACCCTGCTTATGGTTGAAATTTGTCAAATCCACCCAACTGAGCGGTACTCTTAATTCCAGTTCTTATGCCCTCCGATTAATAACCCCCTCCTCTTGTCCTGCTACGAACTCCAGAAAATTCCTCCCTTCTCCATCTTCATTCTCCAGAAAGCTTCTCTCCTTCAGTCACTCTTTGACCTTTTACTCCTTTTCTTCCGTCAAAATAAACTTTCAACAGACGCTGACAATAGTGATATTCTAGCTGCACATATGGCTGCTGGGAGCCACAATCACCGGCCAGGACTCATGCTGTCAATGAAGAAAAGTTCATTCACTACCTTATTGAATTCAGCAAACTGAAGACAGAATTGGCATAGATGAGTGGTGTGTCCATTCCTCCAATATTAACCCTTAGACATTCCATAAGAGATGACAGCAAGAGAATGAATGAATCCTGTGCCCCCATTATTCCACAAGAACTAGTGTTTTCCCTAATCTATTTTCCCAAAGGTACTTCTTCCTCCCCTTGTTTAACACACGGTAAAATATTCTTTCACACAGTATAAAAAGTTTTCTAAGACCTAATAATCTGGCTGGCCATTCCATGCTTACATTCAGTCCCGGTCTCTTTGGCTGAGTTCAATCTCTCTCAGCCATCTTCCTCACTTCCTGCACCCAGCTCCCTACATAGAGTCACTATTTGGCTACTTTGGCAATATAGTTGGTTCAGAGACAACCAACAAAGATCTCTTTCTAAACTGGTATCTCACAGCAGAGGGCTCGCACAGGCTTTCCCAGAATGTCAGAGCACATCACCTCACACTCATTTTATCATCTCACAGAAGCAACAAAGAATAGCAGTTAGGAACCCAAGATTCTGAAAATAATCTACTAAGTTATTTTGCTAAGTAACCTTTGAATACGGCTAACAGTACTTATCCCCATACCTGCAGCAATATTAAGAAATAAATACATATAAAGTCTAAATGCCTAGTTCAACAATTGCTTTTAAGACGCTAGTAATTATTACCTGCTCAGTGGAAAACTGCCAAGGTCACATGGCTGGTCATGCTGATATAAACCCAAGTTTGCTGAATCTAAATGCCATAGCATCCCTGCCCAAGCGCTCTCTTCCATGATAAAAAAGCAGTAATAGGCCAATGAATGAAATAGGAAGTGCTTTATCATGTGACATCAGAAAATGACAGTCCTCTTTACAGCGCCTACCCATAGTACAGACATCACTAGAAAAGATGTCTATGAAACAGCAATACTTATAAAGATCAAGTTTTGGTGACCATTTAATTTTCAACTGTATTTAGTTTTCATTAAGGACCTGTTTCTGAACCCAATATAAATTATAGCTAACTCACATAATGAAACTGCATTCAAAAACAAGCTTTTACCATTTCCAAATTAAACAATCCTCAACATTTCAAATGCTTCCTTCATCATTAAACCATTCCAAAGGGAACTCCTGGGAAGTACTAATGCTTAGCTTTCCTTACACGCAGTACTGAGATCTTCATTCCACGTTCCTCAGTGTAGCTACAACCTGTATTTCTGCTCTTGTGAGATGTGCTTCTTTGTAACACTGTAACTTTGTCGTCCCCCCCCACACACACACACCCCCAAAAAAAAAGAAGGAAAAAACCTCCACCAGAGTAGGCTTTTGAAAACCTAATCCAGGGCTTGGGCGTCATAAACTACAAAACAGGCTGAAACAGACCATGAATCCTCTGCAGGCTTCTGTTCTCAAGTGCAAAATAGAATCCTATTTGTTCAGTCTTTCGCAGTACTTTAATTTCATGGTAAACCTGGGTTCAAGGAAGGAAGCATTATATTCACCGCGCAGAGGGAATTCAATCTCACAGAGGTCACATGATCCAAAATCCTAGAGGCAGTAAGATGGCAGAGCTAAAATAATTCAGTCTCATTCAAGAACCTGGTACTGGCACGCGTGCTCACATCTGGGGAAGGGAGAAAGCAGCAACTTCTCAGGTCTCTTCCCAATGCTCACACTGGACACTTCTAGGAACTGTTTTTCTCATTTCTCCCAACTAGCATCTAAATTACAAAATATGTGGGCCGGGCACGGTGGCTCGTGCCTGTAAGCTTCAGCCTATGAAGCGGCCAAGGCCAGGGATTGAGGTTCGAATCCCGCCTGGGGCCCGTAGCAAGACCTAGTTCCAAAAAAATAGCTGGGCGTGGTGGCGTGCGCCTGTCATCCCAGCTACCTGGGAAGCTGAGGCTGGGGATTGCTTGAGTCTGTGGTACCCCGGGCAATAAGAGCCTGAGGTTCCACAGGCAAAAATAGCAAGACCTAGTCTCAAAAAAAAAAAAAAAAAAAAAGTACAAAATAAGTATTTGATCACCAGATTCCACTGACCATGAAAAACTTTGATTTAACCAGTCTAAATTTCCCTTTCATTTCTACATTAAGTTTAGAGAACAGGTACTTTAACAAATACTTTTCAAGATAGTCACACACAAAACCATATTCAAAAGGACTCTCCATGGGTATTTTCTATTAATTTTTGTATTATTTCCTACCCACCTTTATTTAAAAATACTGTTGCTGTACATCACTGCCGAGTCTCCTGTTCTGTAACAGGAAAATGCCGTAGTCAATCAAGAAATCTGATTTTCACTGTTCTGTAGGAGAGAGAACTAAGGAAGGTTTTTTATGAAGCATTCATGACCAATTTAAAAGCTAATGATACAATGTGCCTTAAAAAAATATATAATTAATTGATACATGATTAGTCACGCTGACAGTTCATATGAATATGTACTTAGACCAAATTAAAGTATGAAATAAAATTCATTCTATCAGCAACCCTGAGAAATCAGCAAAGTCCAATAAATAGCATGCTCTCACAAAGAGGTCGATTTCAACAGCTGGCAATTTATAGAATTCAATGTACTAAAAATGAGAAAATAAACAGGGCACAGAGCAGGAACATACATAGCAAAATAACTTCACGATTTTCTTCACTTTGATTGGATCGCTTTCTTGTCTTTAGGAGGGAAAACCTTGACTTCAAAGGTAACAAAGTATTTGAGAAGGGAATTTACATCTTTCTGTTCCAGATGGTATTCTTGCGCTATTCTTTCAGCAGTCCAAGTTTCTGGATGAAGTTTATGATTATTAAGAAGTGTCAATGCCTCTACAACAGAAATTTTGCCTTTAGGAATGTTCTTAATATTCATCTCGTCGAAGTGATGGCCAATTGGCGGTCTGAATTCCTTCGGTCCTTGACCTGTTCGAGCATCTTGTACCTAGAGAAAAGGAGAAAAGGGCTTCAGATGGAGAGAAAGAGCTGACATGCACTTCCACGCTTCTCACACTACTGTTCTTCAAGTAACTCCTGCACATGCTTTTCCAAACTACATTCCGTCACTGTAATAAGCCAGCTTGAGAACACTTTGCTAAATCGCCATTTTATAGCTATAGATGAATTCTCATTAAGAAATTTAGATAGTTCTAGAAAGTACTTGAATGTGTGGAGAGCTGAACACAAGGTACGAAGACAGGACACACAAGAGAAGATTGCTTAGGTATGAGCTAAGGATTGGCCAGAGGTGATGAGACAGTCAACGCTTTTTTAAGCAAAGAAAGGAGTATATATAGAGAACAGAGCACAATTCATGATGAATTTCAAAGGAAGGCAAAACGGTGAAGGTGTAATAAAACTCGTTAACAGGTTAACTTCAGCGGTTCCTGTGAGGTAATTGAGGGCAGAGGGATCGCTCACAAAATGAATGCTATTTCTTTAAGGAATGTTTCCTTGGGTAAGCATTTGGAGGGACAGCGGTGTTTATCACTCTTCAGAGGTTCCCATGCTCACCCTGTCTCCAGTTTCCCGGGGACTGATAAGGTAGGAAAATGAGGTGTTCCTCATTTTCACAGCATGAAGCCAGTCTGATCTATGATAGTGCCCAACAGAAGGTATACCGCCCACTCACATTATTCATGAAGATTAAAAGAATAACAATAACTGATTAAACACTGCTTTGAAACAATGGGATTCTGCTAGTGCCCTAGTAGTTGACTAGATAATCTATGTTCTGTTTTCTAGTTTTGTATTTCATATGCCAGGTCCCCAAACACCTTGAATGAATTAAAATATTACTACAGAGCTTGCCTCTTCAAAGAAAGTAAATTAATGCCTGTAATCTCAATAAACATAAATGAAATAACCTGTGTGATGGCCCATCCTTCACCTGTGTTCCCCATCCAAGGCCAAGCTTTGCATTTGTGCTTTGTATTTTATTCCTTTTACCAAGCTATGTCAAGTCTTTTTCCTTTTCCTTTCAAAGGCACATTAATGCTGTTTTTTGGTCAAAATATAAAAACATTATTTCTACTTTTTAACATGCATCAAAACCAACCCTTCATTTATAAGCAGTTTCCTTCTTTTTAAGCTTTAAAGCTTTTAAGTTAAGTTTTAAGACAGTATCTGCAATCTCTACTGACATTGCTTAATCCAGAGGATACTTTTTAGGCTCTATCGGAACTCATTATAGCACCTAACTCTGTCGACACCTCTAACGTAACATCATCTTACCCCTTGGTTTCCACGTTCTTCACTTTCTTGGAATTGTTCTCTCAGCTAATCATTAAATGAACCCCAAGTTTTGGTCCAGACCCTGTCACTACCCATCCTTCCAAAGTAATCCAAACACGCCCTGAACTTCTATACTACCTGCATGTTAATGATTTTCAAATGTCATCTCAAACACAGACTTTTCTCTTGACTTCCAGACCTATGTCCCCAAATTCCAAGTACAACTACTTGGAAAACCTATAAGCACTTAAAAACCACTGTCTAAAACTGACTCCACCCCTTTCCCTTGGAAATTCAGTTCTACTCTGATATTCTTGATTCTCAATGATCACACTATCACCCAACTCCCATATCCTATACCAGACATTATACTTGATATTTTCATTTCTCTAACTCATGACATGTAATTGATGCAGATATTCTGTTAATACTTCCCCCAAAATCTGGAGATACTTTTCGAAACGACTAAAGGCTTCTCACTGTTCTAAAGATAAAACCCAAGTTACTTAGCACGACAAGGCCCCATCTGTCAGGCCTCTTCTACCCCCTATTTCACCTTACTTTTCCAAAGGTCCCCCTCACACTTTGCCCTTACTGTATGAACTCTAACCATTTAGAGTTCACTAAACTCTCGAGTGCATAACCACTAAACCAATACATGGCAAAATTCATCCTTCTCTTTGGATTGAAAAAAAAAAATCCAGCAAATTGAAAAATGTTTCCAACCTAATACCTAATAGAAGGACTTGATCAAAAGCTAGTGTATAATTTTATCATTACCACTGAATCATTACAGGCATCCTATGTAAAAAAAGAGCCAGACAGGATAGAATATCAGCTTTCACTAGTGTATCTCAATGCAATAAAGGCAGAAAATAACCACTAGAAAGTAAGTTATATTCGGGGGGGAGGGGGGAGAGAGAGAGAAAGAACTGGAGAGTTCTAGAATGGAGAAAATCTGGAGTGGTGACTGGCACTTCCTTTTCCTCAAATTCCTCCTTCCAGTAAGAACTTCCCTGCCTCCCCCCTTCTCCCCCCAAAACAAGAGGTTAAACTTCAATGCATAACTTGCACCTGAGTTTAAACTCCACTTCCCTACAAGCCAAGCTAATCCTTCAACCTCAAACACTGGGTGACTCTCTCCTTCAAACACATCAGCACCTACTTGCAATTCTCGTGCTTGTCCTGTGCCCCAAAGACCTCACCGATTCGCAGAACGAAAACACACGTTACCTGCCTCGCAGACACGGGATCCTTGGAATCCACATACACATCTCTGAGCAAGGTCAGCAGTCTGTCATCTTTTCTAGCAAGTTCGCCCTGGATTTCTGGATGATCTGGGGGGTGGGGTGGGGGAGGGTCACAAAAAATTTTCTTCAAGGTAATTTCCTCTAAGCTCCCAAACCCTTAACACAATTCCCTGCTTAACCAACAATCACTTGGGACAGCAAGGAAGGGACTTGAAATGACATTCAAAGGACAAGGTCAGGCTGGGGATTCGCGGTTCAAAGGAAATAACACTGCGCTTACTCAACCCTCGGGATTCGGATTCGCTGCACCTGCTGCTGCTAAGCCGCCCGCACGGTGGCGCGTACCTTTAAGCGCAGCCTAGAGCGCGGCTGAGATTGGGAATCGCCTGAGTCCGCGGGTTCGAGTCCCGGGGGGCAACATAGCGAGCCCTAGTCTCACAACATAGTTGGGCGCGCGCCTGTAATCCCAGCTACCTGGGAGGCTGAGGCTGCGGATCGCTTGAGTTTGTGGTACCCCGGCAACGTGAGCCTGCGGTGCACGGGCAAAAAAAAGCCAGACCTCGTCCCAATCAATCAATCAATCAATCAATCAATCAATCAATCAATCAATCAATCAATCAAAAGGACCATCAGTGAAAGCTAAACCACTGATACTCAAGTTGAGTACAGGCTATCTTCTGGTGGCCAATACATAACCTAACAGGTTGAGTTCTTACTCTAAATGAATAAACAGGTCGGGCGCGGTGGCGCGCGCCTGTAATCCCAGCTACCTGGGAGGCTGAGGCTGGGGGTCGCTTGAGCGCGGGGTACCCCGGGCCTCGTGAGCCTGCGGTTCCCCGGGCAACATAGCGGAGACCTAGTCTCAAAAATAAATAATAAGTAAATAAGATAAAACAGAGAACAAGTAAATAAAATAAAATACAAAACGGGCGAGGAACGGGTCGGCCGGAACCACGCCGTCCGCCGCCCGGCGGGCCGAGGTCACCACAACCTCCAGGTCACCGGCCCAGGGGCCCCGGGACCACCCCGGCCCCTGGGGGTCACCGAGGCCCCCCACCCCGCGGGGGCGCCCCGTGCACCCCCACTCACGGCTCATCTGCTCCCGCAGGAGGCTCCTGGTGGAGGGGTGGCGGGGGGCGGCGGAGGGCTTCCGCTTGCTGATCTCCCGCTCCGCGCGGTTCTCCAGGTTGAAATTGCGAATCGCGCGAGCCACAGCGGCGCCCATCGCCTCACACCATGATGCCGCGGGTTCACGCCACACGTGGGGCCTCGCCTGCGCGGACGCCCGCGGGGCGCACGGCGCATGCGCGCGTCGGGGTCACCCTGTCGCGCGCCGGAAAACGGTCGTGGAACGCGCGAAGGGCGCCCCCTGGCGGCTGGGAGGGCGCGCGGCGCGTCTGTGCTCGGACAGCCGGGGAGCGTCCAGCCTGGCTCTGTCGCCGGCCGCTGGGACGGGCCGGCGCGCAGATCCCTGGGGGTGGCTCGTCCCTGTGCAGTCACGCCCGAACTTTGGAAGAGTTTCTTATCTCGCCCAGTCCATACTGGCTGATTGAATTTGTCCGGGGCGAGAGGCCTGGCGTTGGTTCCAGCGTCTCACGTGATTCCGGAGTCGCAGGGAGAGAATCAAAGTCTTTATGCACTTGACCTTGAGGTGTTGTCACAGGTCGCTGGAACCCAAGAGGAAGCCGGTAAAAAGAACTGATTGCACCCGGGTGGAGGGGCGTTTCCAAGATGGCCCTTAACTGCTTTTATTAAGGAAAAGCATGAAACTCTATTCATTCTAGATAAATTTATCTACAGTTATCTATGTATCGTGTGTGCCTGTTTTTGTTGACAATGCATTTCTGAGCTAGCGCCTTCTCTTTCCCTGAGCCTTTGCACACCCGCTCTCCTAATTCATTTGGCAATTACAGGTTCGCTTTCTTCTCCCCTTGCTGAGCTGCTACTTTTATTTGGGATTGTTTAGAATGACTGTCAGTCTGTAACGAAGGAACCCAAGAGGAAAATCAGGGTTTCCAAAGTTAAAATATTTTCCTATTGTAGCCGCGAGATTTGTTCATGTTCTCAGCAACGCTTCGCTCAGTGAAGTCGGGTGTTTGTACCCAGTAACAAGCAAGGAAAGAAACTGCAAAGATAATCACATGGAGAAATATTTTTTTTTTAATCAAGGCAAAGAAAGGAGCAATTTTATTTAAAGAAAACTAGTGTAATTATTAGATATAGTGTAATTAGTAAATATAGTCATCATCGTGAAAGTACTACAAGGAACACTTGTTTCCACCCTGGTCATGAAACACTTTTGCAAGGATTGATGCTTGGAAATGTATAGAGGCTAAATCCTCTTTTCTCTGGTGGAGTTAGTTGGGAAGTTATCCTGAAGGTGGCAGGCTGCTCCAGGATTTCCATTTTGAGACAATGCCTACTCATAATTCAGTGGTTTTTAGCCAAGGTATTCATATTTCTATGGGTATCAAGAAGTTTTCATCGGCTTCGGTATGTTTATGTTTCAGAACTTATGGTGGTAGCATTTCCACATTTCCACACACTTCCTTTTAAGTGAAAATTTTATTTTCATGCAAATTCTGCTCTTTCAGACAACATGAAAAGGAAGTGAGAGGCAAGGGAGGAGGCCACAGGGGATTCCTGGAATTCCCACATGGAGACAGAGTTTGGATTTACCGTTGAAGATGCAGGTATCTTGGAGCTGCGTTGCTGGCCTTGTGCTGCTCTCAGAC
>PVHY01012329.1:0-44922 GCA_004024945.1 Uropsilus gracilis | reverse complement strand
GGGGGTCACCCACCACCTCCCCTTCCCACCCGCTCTAGCTGGTCCCCATTCTCCCCTTGTGCAGTTTCATTTGGTTGACCATATATTAGTGAAACCATTTGGTTTCTGTCCCTTTCTATCTGGCTCGTTTCTGCTAGAATGATTTCTTCTAGGTACATCCAGGTTTCCATAAATTCATCAAATTTGTCATTTTTAATTGCTGAGTAATATATTCCATTGTGTATATGTACCACATTTTTTTCATCCAGTCCTCTGTTTGGGGCCATTTAGGTTGCTTCCATGTCCTTGCAATTATAAATTGTGCTGCGGTAAACATCCGAGCACAGGTGTCCCTTTGTACCCACATATAGGTCTCTTTTGGGTAGATTCCCAAGAGAGCAATTGCTGGGTCAAATGGTAATTCCATTTTCATTAACTTGAGGGTCCTCCATACAGTTTTCCATTGTGGTTGGACTAGTTTACATTCCCACCAACAGTGTAGTAGTGTTCCTTTCTCTCCACATCCTCGCCAGCAATTCTTGTTGTCTGTTCTTTGGATGTGGGAGAATATTATATTTTAGTTGCTATATATATATATATAGTAGTGTATATATACACTACATTTATAGTAGTGTACATTTATAGTAGTGTGTGTGTATATATATATATATATATATATATATATATATATTCACCAAATACCTTACCTTGAATCCTAGGACTGTTCATACCAGGTTAGTGCACTTGTGTATACACACTACTATAAATGTCCTACGAATTGAAAATGCACTAACCTGGTATGAACAGTCCTAGGATTCAAGGTAAGGTATTTGGTGAATTCATTGTAAGGCATTTGATCTATTTGGTCAATTTATATATTGACCAAATACATGAATTTTAACAACCATTTAGTCTTCCGAGCTTTGTCTTTCTAATATTTTCCTCTCCACAATTTGTATGGCACATATTGTTCATAATAATTTCACTATTTAAACATTATTTCTTTATTAGTAGATCTTGTAAAAAGATTGGGTATGTGACAGAGTATAACCAACAATCATGCACTTAAAAGAGCCTTTACTAGTCTTTAATCCAAACACTGTGAGTTGGCAAACTCAATGGAGACAAAATAAAATTCCTTGTAGATTAACAAATTATGCTTGTCCAACATTCAAATCACCATAAAGTTATCATAAATGAGGGCCTAAATAGAAAACAAAATATATTTTAAATCTTTATTTTAAAAGATTTAAAAGCATCACAATCAAAGAAGTGAACTATTTGACAACTCAAAATCAGTCAAATTCCATAAATGAGCTACCTGGTATTTTTTAAAATCTCCTTGCCAAAATAGAGGAATACCATGGGATTCAGAAACAATTGTATGACCAGTCTACAATAAATATTGCTTTGAATTGGATGTTATTTAATCTGTGGTGACTTTTGCTTCTTCAGAAACCCAGCAGGAGCTTAACTGTTAAGATGAATTCAAGCATGTAGTACTTTCATTAATCATCAACGGCCCCATTCCACCAGAATTAAATTTCCACAGCTGCCAACCACAAAAGTGCAGTGTCTCCTGAATGGTAGAGCTGGAGTCTGGTCCAATAAGAACACTGTAGCTCACCTTTGATTGCAAACAATTACTCAGAGAATGTAATCCTAAATGTTGCAAAATAATGGGTCAGAAATCAACTGAGGATAATATTATCAAGAAAACTACTCACAAGTGTTTTTTATTATAGCATCAGATTATCAAACTTATTGATTATCTCTAAAGTTCAGTGAAAGAAAAAATTAAATCTCCACTATTCCCATGATCTCAAATCAAACTCAATTGTTTAATTCAACCAGTAAGATGAGTCAAAACACTGTCAATTTAATGACAAGGAAATTATAAAAGGTAACATTTATGTTATATTTTTGTATTGGATACTAATTTATTGAATCATAACATATTTATAAAGTAGGAATCTAATATTAATTCCATTTTATAAATGATATAACTGAGGCTTTGTGGAAAAATAACTTTTCCCATAGTTATCCATGGGAAAAGATCAAAAATGATATCTTAGAAGCATTAGTAGCCCTTACATCTGAGGAATAAAGTTGTACAGGAGAATTAATTCTTTGTATTTTCTACTTTTCTTACAAGATTTATTTTTTATGATATATTGTTTTGATAATGAAAAAGAATAAAGTTATTTTGATTATAAAAATAACATGCCAAAGTTTACATTATCTGAGATGAAAGTCACAGAAGGGTTCATATTTTAATGATGAATATAATAGGAAAGAGAAAAACTGAAGGCATAGAGTAAAGTTAAAAGACTGTGAAATAGGCATAGTTTAAGAAAGGTCATACTCGAAAAATTTTATAGTCACATTTGGAATAATTCAACATACCTCCTGGGGGAATTCAAGGAGCATTTTATCGATAATTTCTTTACAATTCTTCAATGAAGGACAAGAAGTGTTATTATACTAAGACAGGAGTCCATTCATCTTAACAAGAAATTAACATTTCTGAGCAAGAATGATCATGAGACCTGACCTCTCACTTCCCTCTGGAAGGAAATCATATGTCCAAATGTCTCTGTCTCTGGATAATGTAACATTAAACTAAACAGCTGGGAGGCGGGAAAGACTTAATATCTCTGATAGGAAACTATTTTGTGGATCCTAGCAGTTCCTGAAACCCCTATTGCTTAAATTTCTTGATTTTATTAATGATTGAAATTTTATTATGTTTATAATACTTAGTGAGTAGTATAGTCCTTTCATAACTTGAAAAATACTGTCTAGACCATTCCCCACATATAACTTCCTAAAATAGAAATAAGGGAGTAGAGATCTGTGTTTAGCCCCATATTCGATTACATCGGTCTTCCCCCCCCCCTTTCACACTCCAGCTCTCAGAGTGGGACTCTGGGTGATTAATCCTTGTTCCTTTGACCTTACTGTCTGCGTATTAAGAGAGTTAGGATGTAGTCAGTGGGCACTGGCATGAAAGAAAAGAAGGGATCAGGAATGTGGTCATTTGAAGGATCAATTGAACACATCAACACCATGGAGACTTATATTAGAAGTCAGCTTTTACCTTCTGTATAACAAGAGACAATAATCAAAACAAAAAGATATCCTACTAAATGGAAGGAAATATTTGCACACCCTATGACAGATAAGGAGCTGATATCAAAGATTTACACAGAACTTATACAACTCAACAAAAACAAAACAACCCAGTCAAAAAATGGGCAGAAAAGTAAAAAGATACTTCTCCAAAGAAGAAATGCAAATGGTTAACGAACAAATAAAATATGTTCAACAGTACTAATTATCAGGGAAATGCAAATCAACACCACAATGAGATACCACCTCACTCCAGTAAGAATGGCCCACATTTAAAAAAATAATAATAATAACAGGAACAATTAATGCTGGGAAGGATGTGAAGTTCAAGGAACCCTCTTGCACTGCTGGTGGGAATGTAAACTGTTTCAGCAGCTGTGGAAAGCTGTGAGATTCCTGAGAACACTAAGATGGATCTACCATATGATCCAGCAATTCTATTCCTAGGCACCCACACAAACACAAAAACACTAATTTGAAAGAAACCTGCACTCCTGTGTTTATTGTAGCATTATTTACAGTAGCCAAGATATAGAAAGAACCCACATGCCCCAAAATAGACATAAGGTGCAGAAAAAAAAAAAGCCTGTGTTATATTTACACAATGGAATATTATTCAATGAACTACAATGATATAAGAAAAAAAAGCTTGACTAATAAAAAAAATGGAAGCAAGAAGATGAAAGTGCAACAGTTCTTGTTTATGTTTATTGATGACATATTTTTTTTACTTTGTTGTATATCCCAAAGTTCTCCCACCACCATGTCACCCATGAACTGTCATCCTGCTCCCTTGTGCTCATCCTTTCCTAATTTAGCGTTCCCTCCCTCACTCCCTCTCTCTCCCTTGTGGTCCATTTATTAGTTTTAACTTGTTCTTGATCTTTTGTTTGTTTTCCCTATATTCCACATAAAAGTGAGATCGGCGCATATTTATCTTTTTCTTTCTGGCTTATTTCCTCTAGCATGATTTCTTCTAGCTCCATCTTTGAGTGTGGCATCTTTTAAATGCCGGGGGGTGGGGGGAGGGAGGGAACCACTCAAAATTCTGCAACAAGCAAAAACTAAATTGTCCAAAAAAAGTTAGCATTTAAAATGGAAAAGTCATGATTCTCATACTTCCACAAAATGAATACATCTTAAACTTTTATTAACTAACGAGGGGATTCATAAGATATCAAATATGTTCAAATGAGTTTGAAAGAACTCTGATTAGCAGTGTTGAAGTTAATTAACTAACAGACAAAATGGTCACTATATCCAAGAGCAATAAAAATGTAGTATTTGAAAATCTGGGATGAGTATGTCAACTCTATCACCATCCATTTGAAAAAACATATTTGTGTCTCATGAAAGAGACCAGTTGCTTTACTATGAAGTTCAAACCTCTCTGATACCCAGTACTCTGTGTCAATTTCTAAGTATTTTGGTCTTTCCTAACCCTAGTAAAATGTGTATGTCCTCGAGATCACTCTTCTGGGTTTACATTTTTCTGTAATACCCAGTTTAATATCCAAATCCTGGTTCCTAAAAAGACAGGAAATCCTGCACCCTTTCAGATATAATTAACAATTCCCATTTCCTCAATCCCTAAAGCACCACTAACAGAAGGCAGTGGGATGTAAAAGATCCTGCTTAGTGTTTGAGGACAACAGAGAAGAAATTGTATAACACAGCTTAAAACAACATCTTAACATTCTTAAAGTTTATTTAACCATCTCAATTCAGGCTTTTCTCTGTGGATCTCATACAATTGCCAGGCTCCTATCCCCCTCCTCTCTAACTTCACTGATGGCCTTTTTTCCCTCTTTCATCTCTTGTTCCAGAGACTCCCATATACCTTTGTTCTGGGAATATCCACAAGCATTGAGACAAATACTCCAACAAAAGAATGCTAAAATTTGACAGAACACAAGCCTATCTTCCAGTGAAGCCAAAGTGGCAGTGACCAAGGAAGTTTGAGTATCATGACCTAAAAGAACCAACATGTTTTCTAAATGACTCCGGTCATCTATTCTAAATCTCCAGCCCAACAACAACAACAAAATAGCCAACATTTTGAAGTTATAATTCCCTTTACATGCTCTCTTAGTGCTCCATTCACCAAAAATATATAAAACGAAGGAAACAATAGAAAAATGTATGTGCCCCTCATTCAGAGCAAACTGCATGAGTAATGTCATTTTTCTTTTTCCTATAGTAGCACATACAGAATATATAAATTAATCCTAAGTACTTTTAAAGTTTTGAGGTTAAAAAAATGAGCTATTAATATGTAAATCGCATTTAACAAGGTTCTAAAGTCATTAATTAGAGAAACATTTTCTTCTCAGTATTTCTAGAAGCTGAAAAGAAAAATCAGATCTTAAAACTTCTAAAAGGTAAATAGTAATAGTAGCTCATTTAAAACTATATAGTGCATATTTCCAAACATGGAATTAAAATGGTTTAGGTCAGATGAGATAACTTCATTAAATAACAAATCATCATAATTGTTTAAAACAAGGATAAAAGAACAAAAATGAGAGAAGAAAGTAAAGTGGGAAGAGGAAACAGAAAACTCCCTTTTGTTCATTTTTGTTATTGTTACAAAACTATCTCAAATACAGAACCTCTTTGATTCTCACAGCTACTCCTGAAGAAGGTGAAGACCATGACAGTGTTGCCATTGTACAGATAACATAACTAAGGCATGCAGACAGACTCTAAATGGATGATGTCCCAGTCCAGAGGTTGATGAAATAGGTACATGTCTGCGAAATTTACAAACTGACTCCAAGCCTAAAGCCCATTCCTTTCTATCCTGCCACCCTGAAGTTATAAAATGTAATTTTAACTTATAACATGGCTAGCTATATTAGAATTAAAATTATCTTCTAAAAGCAACACCTTTAAAACTAAGACCCTAGATTTTAAGTTGATTAGAAATTTGCAGTAAAACTTAAGCACCCTAGTGTATCATAGAATTATAAGACCTTCAACTGACAGAAGCTAACATTCCCCATACTCAAGCCCTCAACACGCTCCTCAGACCTCTTGGCCCATAACTGCACTGTGACACTAAATACAATCTGGAGTTGTATAACTATGGAGTTGTGGGATTCCAAATACCTTATTAAAATGACTAGAATTATTGCATCATCCCTGCCATTTAAATCACCTACAGCAGAAGTATTGATGTCAGTGATTAAACCTTCCAGCTATTAACTACCTTGGTAATCTGATTGGTAAATACTTTTCTCTGCACTGATCTTCAGTACAGGAACATCCTTATTTCCAGCTGGGCTATCATCCCAAGACATTTCCCTTTCTCCCTTTCTAAACTGCTGCTACCTTCCCCGCTGTGACTGCCTACACAGAATCAGCTCATGGTAAATCTATCTGCTATATAGAAACACTCCACAGGTAACGAATTTTACTAAATCAGACAGTAACTGTCAATCATAACAACTCCTTTACCCTCATGCTGGCAAATGAGGGTAAAAACAAATCAACATACTTACTAATATTAATATAGTTTGTGTTCTTTAGATATTATTTTTGTGTTCTTTTGTGTGATTTTTATCATGGTTATCCTTAACAGACAGAGAGAGGGAGAGAGAGGAGGAGAGAAACAGAAAAAGCAGGCAATCATTGAATGGGGACATCAGGGCTAGCAAAAGCATGTTTATTAGTACTGACTGATACTGACTCAGTAGATTTTGTATACAAAGGCTGAGTGCCCTATTAGAAGGTTAAGGGTTTATATACACTTTTCATACTTTGGTGTTCTGGGTGGGCTATCATTGTTGGTATCATTGGCCACTGGTATGTAACCTGATGTGATGAAGATAGAATGAGAAAGAGTCAAGAAGAAACTGGGCAACATACCAGAAAACTGAATCAGTAAGTCACAGTTTGTTTAGACCCCTAGACTGTCTTTCTTAGGTCACTGTGCTTCAGCATATTTCAGGTTATTGTGCTTCATCTGGGCATCTAGGGCAGGGTGAGGGAAGGAGGGTTATAGAGATATATATGTGTATATATATATATGTATACATACATATATATATATATATATATATATGAGAGAGAGAGAGAAACTTACCAATTTCACTCACGGTGAGATCTGCCTGTGATTATATACTTGAAAAAATAATTTTTGTTGAAACATTAGAGTATGTCCTTGGAATAAAAAATTTATTCTAAGGGGATTATGATTAAAGTACTTATTGCTTTGGAAATGAATTGTTTTCTTAGAATTTCAAAGCAAAGGAGGAATTTTCTAAGAATCAGCTCTATTTTAAAAATTCTTCTTTTCTAATATCTCCCACTTAAAGAGTTATAAAAATAGAAAAGTAAATTCAGCTTTCATTTAAAGTCAACATGCAAATCTAGCTACATATTTTTTAAAAACTTCTTTTAAATCTCTCAAAATTATTGAATTCTATCCACTCAGTAAGTTGTTTTTATTGTTTTGCATATTTCTTCAAACATACAAGTCTCATAGATTGAAGAATAAGATTAGACATACTAATAAAGAACAACTTTGCATCAATTTTATGATAAAGTATCTTTCCATGTCAATATATTCTTGTCTTATAGAAACTATTCTTGTTTATAGAAGAATTCTTGTTTATTCCATGTCAATATATGGAAAGATGCTTTATCTTCTATAAACAAGAATAGTTATTTCATGAAATCAAATATTTTCAAAAGTTCTTACTGTTTGACATGACATAAGCATATGTGAATAATGAAACATAAGTAAGGGACCCTCACCTGATATACTCTAACTTTTCTCATGTGACTGCCCCTGCAATGAGAAAATACTGAATTAAATAATTATTGAAAATGAAGAGATCTGAGTCTGACAGTACACCAAAATCATGTTTTTTAAATGAGATAAGTCATTTTAGGCTCTTTCCTTTAGCAAACAATAAAATTCACTTTCTTTGAAGTCTATCAGGAGTAGTATATGTGTATGTGCATGTGTGTTTATCCCTAAATATATACATATTCATACCTATTTAACATGAGTATTAATAATCAGAAGCCTCTTTAACAAATCCTGGTGACTAGACAGCCCATGCTCTCATAAATCAGCAAACTACAGAACCTGACATGTTTTACACAAGAAATGAGGTTATTTCCCCCTCCAGCAGAACTGAGGTTAGAGGTCTTCCATAGATGATTTAGGAGATGATATGCTAGAAAAGATAACTCCCTTGTCCGGGTGAGATGCCCCTGAAAAGAAAGAAAACATTGTCAGAGTAGGTTCAGATTGGTAAAATTCCACATTTTGTCTGTGCATTCCATAAGGTAAAGGATTTTCACTTCCATAGACATGGAAATGCAAATCTAATCACAATGAAATACCATCTCACACCTGTGAGAGTGGCTCATGTTAAAAAAAAAAAAAAACCCACAGGGAGGGGGAAAAAAAACTAAAAACAGAAGCTAGTGAGGATACAGTGAAAAGGAATCCTCTTATACTGCTGGCAGGAATTTAAATTGGAAAGCTGTGTGGCATTTCCTCAAAACACTAAAATGAACCTACTGTATGATCCACTCTTAAGAATCTACCAAAAGAACACAAACACAATAATTCAACAGTAAGCCTCAACTCCCATGATTATTGCAGCACCGCTTATAAGAGCTAGGGAACAACCCAAATGCTCTCAAACACATGAGTGGATCAAGAAGATGTGGTATAGACCACAGAATAGTTTGTCAGGTCCTTAAATCACTTCTAGGAGGTCTAGATAAGATGGGATGAGATGAGGTAAGATAAGCAAGTAGAACGAAGTTCCCATGCAACATGAAACTCACCGCCAACTAAAACTGGTTTTGGACCCTACTTAGCTCTTGGGCACTCAGTTACACCCATCCTTAACTATGATCTCTGAACACTGGGTACCCTGTTATTATCCAAGACCTGGACCCCAGGCATTCAACCTCCTTCTCTCTTCTTAAAATATACATAAAATATGACTGCATTAAACAACCAAAAATGGTTCCCAGCAATGGATGATGATGGGGGGGTGTGTAAGGAGGTTTGTTTAGCTCTGTCATCAGCAGACATGAATATATGGTTCTTTCTCCCTCAATCTCCCCCCTTGGAAAGGGAGTCATACAGAAATAAAACAATTTACCATTGCCATCGCACTGTATCCACATACACATTCTGCTATAGAAATGAAAACTTCCCAAACAGGCACCCAAATCATAAACAAGCATTGAATTCCCATGTCCATGTACAATATCAACATTTTTGCTTTTTATTAAAAAGTGCAATGATAAGCTGAGTGAGATGGTACAGAAACACAGAGAGATGAGAAAAAAAAGAGAGACGGGGAGTTACCATGTTATTGAACTACAGATGGTGCATCTAGCACCATAAGACGCCAAAGATAAAAAATTGACTGTTGTGCAGGAAAGCAATGGGCCAGGAGAGGGAGAGGAAGCTGGGACAGCTCTCTGTGTGAGGAGAAGGAAGCAGCTTTTTTCTTTGAAAAGCAGATGAAGGTTAAGCCCTTGGGGAACTCTGACTGATGATTCTCTTTCATGAAGCAGCACATCTTAAACACATTTCCCTTGAGAAGTGGCATCACCATTTCATTTCATGTTCAAGGTCACTGAAATGCTCCAAAAATAAGTTCGAAGCAGGAGCAAAAGGAAGGAAGTAAAAAAAAGCAGCTTTGACAACAAAATGATTGTGTGAACAGGTACCTTGTGCAGTGGCTCTCGGGGCTCTTATACTAACAGGTCATTTGGCCCCTGTGGATGTGGCCTTTGTGTCTCCTTCTTCCCCTAATGACTCAGCCTGCTTTCAGTGGCAGCACACTCATGCGAAGAAAGATGACTGAGGACATGCACAGAAATCAGAGCAATTAGTTTTGGAAGATCACATAATGCTGATCCTAATTCAAAAAGACACAGTTCAAAGAAAAACTGCAAGTCTCTTCTTCCAGGGTCACTGTTTGCGGCCCTGGACAAGCCGTGCCCTGGTGAGTCTGGACTGTTTTCAGAGGATGTGGCAGAATTGTCCCCAGTATGCCAAAGGTACCCATCACCCAAATCAAAGTTGAGGACTATCTTGGGTGATATTTAGATTTTAGTCTTTAATCCGATACTAAGTCCTGTTCTTTCTGTTCATGTTAGCCATCTTTACCCCTTTTATTCCATTACCTTCCAGGCTACAGTTCCTATCTATCTCCTCTACAGACTGCAGTAACTCCTCAAATGGTATCCTAGCTTCTAATCACTTCCAGATCTCAGTCCAGTCTGCATTCCATTGCCAGATCCATCTTCCTGAACCACCATTTATGAAACAACTTGTTCCATTGATCATTCTTCTGGTTGTTTAATTAAACTCTCCTTCTGCTGTAGTTCTTTCCCAGTAATGAAAAACATGCTTCGGTTTCCCTTTACAGCAACAACAATGATCTTCTAGCCTCTTAAGCATTTTTTCCTCTGCCACCACCACTGCATTTACCCCTTTTCCTTCACCATCATATGTCTGTAAAGCAGACATATGAATGCTGTTCATTCAACTCCTTCATGTCGTTGACTTCCTCTGAACCTCAATCCATAGACACAGACTTCTATTCCCACTCCTGCTCCATTGATGCTCTGCCCACAAAACCATCCCTGCCCTTCCACTTGCCAAAAGCACTTGCAGAGGGATGACCCATCCTTTCCCTGTAGGATTGCAGTGCAACTTTTAACACTGGCAATCAAGCTCTCCCAGAAATTGCCCCCTGCTGGCTTTTGAGATCAAATTCATGACTCACTCTCCCCTCGGAACTTTGTTTTCTGCCTCATTTCCTAGTTTCTCTCCTCCTGCCCTCAAACATTACTGTTCACCAGATTCCATCCTGGATAGTACTTTTATCTTTATATCCCCCAGTGCCTAACCCAATGCCATGCCTTACACGTAAGAGCCCCTTAATGTAGGCTATTGATATAGAGGTTTTTTTCCATATCAGTTGTATCATTTATCTCCCCCAAAACGTCCCACTGCTTGCAGGGTAAAGTTCAAATTTGTAAGCCTGAAATCAAAGCTTTCTATCATCTGTTCTCCCCTTCCTCTTCTATGATCCTTTTTTTTCTTCCCAGAAATTCCACCAAATTCCTTACTGTTCCAATTCTGTACTCCAACACTTGGCTCAATTAGTTTTTCTCTCCTAACAACCTTATCTCCTAATCATACCCACTTTCTATGATCTGGTTCAAATTCTATCTCTTTTCAAAGGCCTGCCACACCATTCAAAAATTGCCATTTGCCCTCTTCCTGCTTGTCATTGCTGTCTTCTCTATAACTCAGTTGATGTGCACTTCCTTGGTTATCTTTGGGGGGAGGGATCTGGAAGTTGCACAGCAAGAAGTCTTTGTAAACAGTAGGATGGTGATTGGGGACATGAAGGAGTCCAATTGTGTGCTTGTATGGACCTGTAGTGAATTTTCTCAGAAGTCAGACATTGCTCATTAACTGCCACAGAAACCTCTGTTGTCAACTAAACAACAGATATCCACTTGCAACACAGTAAATACTTGGTGGAAACTGATTTTAAACTGTCAGTCTTTATTCTTTGTGCTCCCGGCTGAAGGTATTAAAATTCCTATTCTTATGGACTGATTGCATCCTCACAAAATTTATATTTTGAAACTCTAACTCTCCCGGCTGAAGGTATTAAAATTCCTATTCTTATGGACTGATTGCATCCTCACAAAATTTATATTTTGAAACTCTAACTAATGCTGTGGTATTAGGAAGTAGGCCTTTGGGACCTAGTTAGATCATGAAGGTGAAACCCTCATGAGTAGGATTAATACCTTCTAAGAAGAAGCATAGGAGAGCTTGCTTCCTTTCTCTCTGTCATCTACCATGGGAGAAATCATTAATCTATGGCTATAAAGAGCATCTTCACCAGTACCCAGGTGTGGTGGTTTCATGATCACAGACTGTCAAACCCCAAAACTATGAGAAATAGATTTCTGTTGTTTGTAAATATGTGTATCACATAATTCCTTGTGGAATTGGGGGGGGGGAGGGAATCCATCCAAAGACCACCTCTTAAATGATGAATGGATAAGCAAAATGTGATAGATACTTGCAATGGAATATTATTTTACCCTAAAAAGAAATTCCATTTTGATACATGCTAGAATGTGAATGGACCTTGAAAACATTATACTTAATGAAATAAACCAGATACAGGGGAAATATGATACCTCTTAATATGAGATACCTAGAACTAGAACAGACAAAGTCATAATCAGAAAGTAGAATAATCAGGAAGTAGAATAGAGGTTACCAAGGTTGGAAGGAAAGGTAAAGGGTAGTAGTTGTTTTATGGGTACAGGGTTTTTGTTGAGGATGATAAAAATACTCAGGAATAGAATAAATACACAATATTGTGGATGTATTTAATGACATAGTTATTGTACACTTACAAATGGTTCAGATGATAACTATTATGTACACTTTGTAAAAGTTAAAAAAAATATATATTAAGGCCCTCTGCTGATCTAGACAAAGTGAGAAGAAAGTCCCATAGACCTTGCCTTACCTAGAGAGCCACCTCACAACATCCCGTGGGGAGTTCATTCACAGATGACCCCAGTCAGTGAGAAGCAGAAAGTCTCACATTGTCACACAGTGTGTGGGCGCTTCTGGTATCTCCGTGAGTAGGAAAACAAAAGAAAAAACACATTTAAAATGAATGGGAACACGATGGCAGTTAGTCTCCCCGATTCTAAATTATGTCTTTATAGTGTTATGTGATACTGAGCAAGAATCTTTCACTCTGTGAGCATCAACTTACCTGTAGTTAAATGAGAGTAATGGCATGTATCTTGTAGAGCTATTATTTTATTTTAGAGCTCAGAGAGGTATGATACACTTGTAGTGGCGTCTGGCACAAAGCAGGCCCTCCATAAAGGTAGCTGCAATTATTTTTATTTTTTAACTTGTATTAGTTTTTTTTTTAGTTTACTATCATCTTTTTTAATATCATTTTTATTTTACCGACATAATATAATCTAAAAATATCTTTTCAGTCACCATCAGAAAAAGTGCCCCTGGTTCTCATTGCTGAAGCCTCAAGAACAAGTATTGGAAGTTTATCAGAGATTTCACTGTAGTATATCAAAAAAGAACATATTACTGACTGGCTGATTTGTTAGTCACAGAGGGTGGCAAAAGAGTGGACATTGAAAGAACAAGTTCAGGGCTATTGAAACTGTAAACTCTCTGAGTAATGAACTCACTAGTTCCTTTGGGCTGTGTCTGTCTCAGCATTTCTTAGGGGCAGAGCCATGCTACTTTTGTTGATTATACCACAATTAATTCTAAAATAAAACATCTGACAAATTCCCCAATATAAGGAAGGAACAGTCATGCCCTTGCGGCCCAGTTTTCCAATGACACAAGCCTTCCCTTTAAGAGGGACTCTTTCTGTCCTTCATACACATTTTCAGATGGGTGTATGACCCAACTTTAAGCACAGATAATGCCGGAAATTAGAGGTGAGAGAATAATTAGTTCAGCTCACCCACTGTAATATTCAAAAAAGGTCGGTATGTCTTTAAAGTGGAAAACATAAGCCAGTAAGAAGAGATATTGCTCACGGAAGAAAGTCAAGTGAAATACAGTTTCCAACAAAAACAATCAGTTGACATTTTGAATAAGAAAAACCAGAACACTTTTCACCTTGGTGCAGAAAGGGTCCTGAACCTCCCTGTCCTGATTGTCTTCATCCATTTCACTCACAAGTTCTGACAAACAGAAAACAAGAACCTTAGGGAAATGGTGATAAAACACTTGACTGTTGATGAAAGGATGATTTAAAAAAACAAACAAACAAAAAAAAGCATTGCATCTCCAAATAACAATAAAGAAGCAAAAGTTATCAAGTAGGGAAGGGGAAAATTTTTTTTTCCTTATCAGGAAGGACAAAGATGAGTCATTTTTTTATTGTGGCTTTTGCCCACCCAAATATCTGTATGAACTAGCCACATGGAAATAGCCACACATCATCAGTTACTTAAATACATCTGGAAATTGGATAGATCATTCTAGCAGCATCAATGCCCTCTAGACTTAGAAGACATTAAAAAATATTAAAATTAAAAATGAAAGAAATGGAGTAATCCAAAAATTTAAGCATTTAGTTACATATTTTTCCTCATATCTTTGATAGTCTGATCTTTTGTAAGATAGTCAACACATCTTTGGTAATATGGCAACTTTTGTTTAACCAATGATGGAAGCAAGATTAAGATACAAAAAATAAGTCTGCATATATGTTAGGCTTATCAGTGTCTGACTATACAACATATTGTTTATACACATATCTGTGTATATATATAAATATGCTTATATATTGGTACATCTATATAGACATTTATAGGTGCATATATGTGTATAAACACACACTTACATATACTACATATATTCAAATCATGCGTATACATTAAAAAGAACTAATGTTTATCACAGATCCACTATAAATCAAGCTTTTCTAACTTTAAAACCATGCTAGCATACTAATTCTCATAATACCTTATGAAGTAGATACTAGTGACATTCATATTGCTCAGACAAAGGAAATAGAAACTGAAGGTTTAAATTTGTATGTTTCCTGCAGAATCTATTAGAAGATTAGTAGAGGCTGTAAAATCCATTCTCAACCAACAGGAAATGCAGACTTATACAAATACACATCTATCCACAGATACAGCACTTCAACCTGGGCATTTTCATGTCTAAATGAAGCATTGAGTAAGCCATTTCCTACTCACTGAACACTCTGAAAGAATTGCAGTAATTTTTCAGACAAACATGAAAAAACATTACTCCAAACTGAAACTAGTTTGGAAAATCTGGAGCCAGATAATCCACTGAGGTTTGAACATACTGTGTTAAAAAAATTTTTTCCTCCTGTCTTTAATGCTGTTCAGAGTTTTCATGAGCTGCGAAGACTCTAGGGACCAAGTCAAAGTATCCTTTCAGAAATTCTGAATACCACTAAAACTAGCTGTCAACTGTAAATCAGTACCTAGCTATTTTCCAACCTATTTATAAAAGTGTACCTGTGAAATACATCTAAAATACAAATCTGAGTACACTGTCTGAAGATGGTACTTTCAACAATAACCTTTTCAAGCAAACAAATGCAGTTTGTCAGCAGTAAAATAATTACATTGTGTCAAAATGTTGGGGCAGAGTATTTAAGTTGCCCATGTAGCTGGCATGATAAATAGTGGAATTTCACCTGATGTCAGCTTCAGTCTAGCTAGCCCGAAGTTTAATGCTAGCACCAAACCAGATATTTTGTTTTTATTGAAAGAAAAAGAAATGTGTCAGAACCAGAGATTGTTTCTGGATTTCCAGTGAATTCTCTCAGAGGTTCTAACATTTCATGCTAAAGATGAATTCAGACACCAAGATTTACCCTAGCATATGTTCCATATCGAATTCTGAATCAATTTTCTGTTCAGAACATTAACTTGTTGCCCTGGAAATTAGACAAATGTCACATGTTTCCAATGCCTCTTTCTATGTTCATTCTCAACAACCACACATTAGTTACAATAAACAAAAATCAACACAGAAAAATCAATACAAAAAGAATTTTTAGACTCTTTGAAGTTCAAGATTTATAGGAAAATACATACATGCCAGAACCATAGGAGGTTCTGAGCAAATGCAGATGTCACTTAATTGGTATTGTTTCTTTTGACAATTTTTGATCACTGATGCGCTGTTATGGATATTTAACTGGAAAACCGCAGGCACTCTGCTTAATTATAGCTGACAATCTGATCCATATACAAAAGTCTGATCTCTATTACAATTCACAGATCTTAAATAGAAAATTGGCATAGTATAAAATAGAAATAAATCTATATTTTTAAAAAACATTATTTTTAATTGTTATGTATAGAGACATTTTTTTAATTCAATACCTAGAAGTAGGCCCAGCATGTGAAAACAAGCAGCATTTTAAGTTCTGCTACGTCACTCCAACTAAATTAAGTCTGGATTTCAAGTAATAAAACATGGCCTCAATTTTACATATGTAACACCATAAATCTAGGTGGAGAACAGTCTTCTTTTAAATAGACAATCCAATATTCACATTGATTGGTAAAGGTGACTTACTAATTTGGCACACTGTATTCCAAAACTGAAAAAAATTAATTAATTCATTATTTTCTATTACAAGCAAAACCAAAGAAAGGTTAAAAGGCTACCATTGTGCACAACTTTGTACTGCGAATTGTAGATGATTATACTGAAGATTTTCAGCATCTCCTTTGTAAAAAGGGGTTAAGTTGCAGTTTTTAAGTTGTTGGGTCTTCTGGTTTCACACTATATGCAATAGCAGTCTTGATAGTTCAGTCCAAATTTGTCTGTAATTAATATTGCCCACTGCTGTCTACTGAGTCATTCTGCCTGTTGTACTGAGTGCATTGTGTGTTGCTTCTAATATCAACAACTACCTTCTCAAATTAAGACTTTTATACAGCATTCCCTAAGCCACAAGATAGTGGATAATGTTGGCAAGCCCAGAACCTAGAGTTTTCAAATTAGAAGCTGACTTTTGTCTTTTACATCATAAAAGCCTGATGTTCATCAGTGGTGATCATCCTCATGTAAATTACTCCATAGAGCTTACATCTTCATTTTTAAGTCTCAAAAGGTGTGATGAATTTTTTTTAGGATAATCTGAAATTCCTAGCAAAACTAATTAAGTTGACAAAGCAAAGAATTAACTTCAAAGAATTATGCAAAAGAAAACATCCTCATCAGTCCCCCTTACCACTCCACTAACTACCATATTAAATTTAAGGCTATTATAGGCTGGGTACAGTGGCTCGTGCCTGTAAGCTTCAGCCTATGAAGCGGCCAGGGCTAGGGATCACGGTTCGAGTTCACATGGGGCCCATAGCGAGACCTAGTTCCAAAAAAATAGCTGGGCGTGGTGGCGTGCACCTGTAATCCCAGCTACCTAGGAAGGTGAGGTGGGGATTGCTTGAGTCTGTGGTACCCCGGGCAATGAGAGCCTGAGATTCCATGGGCAAAAATAACGAGACCTAGTCTCAAAAAAAAAAAAAAAAAAAAGGCTGTTATAGTAAGATTTCATTTATTTTGAGTTGCTTTCTCTTAGCCTAGCTGGGAATTTCCAAGGATAGCACTGTATGAAAGAAAAGTGAGACATGTTCCAAAGGTGATAATGATAAGCGTTCTCCTCAATTAATACAGTGAGTTTGCCAATTCCTGGGCTCACTTAAATGATGTATTCACTTAAAAAATATCTGCATCTAGGATCGCAAAAATATACATTTAGTAGATCAATGCAGTGATGGCAAATGTGTGCATATTTTTCGAGAAATGGAGATATATAGATTACACATGAGGTGATTTTATAAAGTATACAATTTAAAATGTTAATAAATAACATGTTTTTAAATGACAACACTTTATAAAAATCTGTGCTCAGAAAAGTTATTGATCCTTTCATGTAAAAAATGTAACTATATGTGTTTTATGCTGTATTACCTGGAGATGCTATGAAATTTCTCCTAAATTATGACTTTTTCTTTTTGAGACCAGGTCTTGCTATATTGAGACTACTGGGGTAGTATCAAACCCGCAAACTCAAGAGAACCCTACCTCTTGCTTCCCAGCGCTTGGATTACAAGTATGCACCACCATGCCCTCTCATTGTTCTTCCTATGTGATTTTATTTCAAAAAGTTAATGGTTCATCCATGATGTCTTCTTAAGATGCAGCAGCAGTCCAGGAAGGATTTCCTAGATACCTTCTAACTTACCTGCTTCTTTCAGACAGTTTTTTATGAGGCCTTTGTAAACCTGTGCTTCATCAACACCACACACTTTGAATAAATTTAGGATTATGTTCATGAGGCAACTATAAAATCACTCAGCACCAAATGGAGAATGCTTTTCATGGCTTGGAAAATCAAAATGAACAATGCATCACTAAAGATGGTGGCTGTGCTGAAATCTAGACATTTGAAATGACTAGTTTTAAAACTTCACAAAATAGGTTTGCTTCTATGATGTACAGCAAAATTTAAATTTTTTAAATTGCATAAAGTTTTTAAAGTCCCTGATTTTTGTGAAAATTCTACCATCCCAGAGGGCATCAACCAAAGGGTGGAAACCAGAGGTCTCACTAGTGCACCTGCAATGTTAACCATGAAGTCAGGCCTCCTGCCGCAGGGATTATAAAGCAGATTATAAAGGAGATTACAAAACAGATTATAAACTTGGAGATATAAAGGGAAGCATTTATAATCACAGTCAGAAAAATTTAGACCTAAACACTATTTAGATTAAATTCTGAGTCTATTGAGTAGGGAGTGACATACTTTACATGGAAAAGTTGTATTTTATTCAGAAAGACTTTTTTACAATTCAGTGAAGTTAGTTTTTTGTTTTGTTTCTTTTTTACTTTCCTTTTCAAGTGTTGTTTTCTTTCCCAAATGCACTTGGGAACTCTCATTTGAATATAAGACTTTGAATAGTATGTTTACTCCATATAAGATTAGGAAGAGAGAATAATATCATCCATCTAAATAACTAAGTGCATATAGTCACTAAAAAACTGTCACCACATACTGTGAACTATTCTAATCACTTTACATTTATTACTTAATTTAATATTGACACTATCCCTGAAAATAATATTCTAATCTCCCTTTTGTCATTGAGAAAACTGAGTCATAATGCACTGAAGTGACTTCCCTGAGAGCACAGAGCTCTTAAATGATAGAGCCAGACTTCGAACCCAGTTCTCACTCATTACAAATCCTCTCATCAGTTCACAGTTCTCACAAATACCCTAAGATAACAAGCCAACAGCCAAACTACACAACTGGGGGTGGAGGGATGGGTGGGAGAGATCAGGGAGGAGAGGTGGTAGATGAACCCCAGGGAATACAAAGATGTGAAATATATATAATTTTATATAATTATAATATATAATTTTTAAAAATACCCTAAGATAATAGCTCAAGTCCCAAGTCTTTGCCTCTGGGGTACGTTTAAATTGAAGGACTTCACTAGAATTTTACCAAACCTCCAATATTAGCTAGCTTAGAAACTAGAATTAACCATAGGCTTTAAGAAAAATTACGATTTAGCTTGAAACCATGCCATACAGAAATAAAAACCTTTGCCTAGCCTCATTAACATCTATACTTGCTTTCTAGAAAAAGAAAAAAAAATTACATATTAACATAAGCTCATAAACCGCATCTTATTTTGAAGTCATTCAGGAGCGTAACCACAGATACAGTGCAGGTTTTGACTCTGGGAATATGACCTTTGAGGTGAATATGTGAGGAGACAGTTTACTTGGAGCAAGCTCAGAGTCGCCTCCTGAAGACCATTATCTGATCATGCCCTCCAGAGCAGCTGACTTCACTACTTATAAAATTGTACCCCACAATTGTGCATGGACAATTTTGACTGTAGCAGCCACAGCATCCACTTACAAATGTGTCTGTCTCCCACATCCCTAACCTCACTCTCTTCCTTAGGACATCCTATAAAATATGTGGGATCCAGTGCAAAATGAAAATAGGACCTTCCTTATCAAAAATGATTAAAAATATCAAGAGAGCAGAGCATCAAGCCACATGGCAGCCTTCCAGCACAGGCCCTGGCACCTGCACAGCTCACTTTCCCATGAGGCCAGCCCTGCCCCTTTACACAACTTCCTACAAACGTTCTTAATGTCTACTGAAGGTGGACATTTTTATTCTCTTTTGGTGTTTCTTTTAATGTTTCTTTGCTTTTTTTTTAATATATTTACTACAGCTCCAGTTTTTTGTTTGTTTGTTTGCTTTTTTTTTTACTGAATAATAAATAGGCCATTAGGTATCTTCTGGAACAATATGGTCCTCACTCAGCCCTCAACAGCCCACTTGATTCAGTAGGCTCCCCACTGGGCAAGGTTCATTCTAACATCACAAGCACCATCCAACACATTATTCAAAAATCACTTATCTAGTGTTACTTTTTGAACTAAGGTGTTTTGACTGAGCCTTTGATTGTAAAATAGGAATTTTTAAGGCACCGTGTAACTGAAAATATAACTGAATCACAAGTATGCCTTGTTTGCTTGTGTACTCAAATCCAAATGCATTGGTAACAAAAGGTGTTACTGCAATGTGGCCATTAGTTCCCTTTCTTGTATAAGTTCAAAAACATGTCACAGCATGTACTTTAGTTGTTTAGTCCTCTTTTTGTGTTTCAAAGCCTCCCCACTAGTAGAACTGCATGATCATTTGCACCATCTGTGCATGGGCGAGAAACACATTATTATCCAAGCCAACACTGAGGGTATTCTATCAGGAAAAGAACCAACTCGTCAGAGAAAGGTTATGCAGAAAAGCTCCTGCCAGAAAACTCACTATTTCCTTCTCTTTTTCTCTCTCTCATTTGAAATTCATGAAGATGAAGTGCAGCTTTTGTTTCCCATCAGTGAGATGAGCCTTAATACACTCTTGCCAAAAGCAAGCTAACACAGAGTAATTGTTTTTCATCTAAATTGCATGTCCAACCTGCTTAGTCTTCAAAGAACAGAGATGCTACAGCTTTGATACCCAACTGCAGAATGACAAAGGCGAGGGCACCAGACACATGGGCACGATGAGAATTTTTAATCACCACCTATCTATCAGCAAGCCCTAGAACTCTGGGGTAGTAGGAGAGGAGAAAAGAGAGCAGATTATTCATAAGGGTAGATAAGTTTCCATCTTTCATTCGAGAATGATTGGGGGGGGGTGATTTAGAGGGAATTAAGATTCCCCAAGGTGTTTTTAATCTCTTTTCACACCAGGGCCAGGTGCCTCCTGTAGCACTTAAAAGGATTTCAAAAATGAAAGTAAATGCCCAGAACACAGAAAAGAGATATCCATCTACACAAAGCATCTGCCTTTGTTTAAGGAAAAAGTAGTTTGAGCTTTATGAACTTCATTCACATCCAGACATTTTGTAATGTTGGTGCTTTAGTTCTTAAAGACTTTTGTTCTGTGTATATGTATAGCCGATATAAAGAGACAAAAATCATCAATATCTAATATTTTTTAATATAGCAAACCTCCCTTGTGTCAATGAGTCAGTTCATTTAATCGCACATAACTGTTTGCAAGGAGGTCTATGCGATGTGAATAAAAACCATATCAAAAATGAAAGACTCAAATCTGCTACCAGTACCACCTTTTAGTAGGTAGATATGCCACTAACCAGCTGTATGGATTTCATCATTGATCCCTGTGCTTCATTGTGTGACCAGGTGCTGAGACAAAAGATTTGATTCTGTTTATTGTGTTGGTTCCAGTTAATTTAATTCTTTTGCCTGGCTCAAACTTCTATTTTCTAATTGCATTCCTAAGCTCTGCCGAGATTAGAGTGGTGCTACACCTTTTCCTGCACTTAGAGAATATGGGCATAAACAAAATTACTTCTCCTGCTGTCTGCTACTGTCCTGTATCATCGAAATATCATAAGGTTTTGACACCATACAGCACAGTAATAGAAAATATCTCCCAGTAGGCTGCTACACACAAGAAGAGAGACTAGCAAGCCTATTAGGCTGAGAAAGTCTGGTCCAGGAACGCACATGGCTGGTGATGTAAGTATTAATGTCATTTCTGCTGTTAAATGAGCTGTACAGCTGGGGCTGTGGTACCCAAACCCTCACTGTCTCAGTGTTACCTGAAATTGAGACTCTTAGACCCATCGCTAAGGTTACTCTTCCATTACTAAAAGTCTATAGTTTCAATCTCTGTGCTTTCTTAATAGAGAATCAATTTCAGTTTCGAATAGAACAGATTTTTCTAAAGTGAAGAGGTTGGCAGAAAACCAGTTCTGTTAGCTCTGGCTTTTACATGAAGGAGATCCCCTCCAATCATTAAGATGCTATTAAACACTGGAAAGCACTGATGTTACATAAGGGTTCTGAAAGAAAAATGTCAATTTGCACTTACACTGCAAAACTGTATTTGTCCAGATTCTTAAAAAAATTGATACCGAAATCATAACCTGGATTTTTGTAATGCAGTTAGCAATGCTATAAAAAATTTCTCTGAAACCATCTTACGACTTAGAAACTTGACACTATACCCTTCAAGATCTAGGTATTATTTCTCATATACCCAATCCAGCTTAAGAACCAAGGAATTAACACTTTAGGTTGCAGTTTGGAAAAAAAAACTTAAAAAAATAAGGAAATTTATTAGTTTATGTAAGCTAAATTTTCAGGGATATACTAGCTTCGGGCATTGGCTCTAGACATTTTATGTCACCAGGGCTTGGTCTTTTCACGCCTCTTGGTTTGTTTCCTCAAATGCCTCCAGGATTCTCTAGCAAGGTTTTTGTGTATAACAAAGATGGCCCCTGGGCACCTCTAAGCTCGAGAGGAGGGTAGGCAGAAAAGAACAAACATCAACTACTACAGATTATGGTCTCAACATTGTATTTTTTTATTCTATGTTTTCACTTAAACCAGGATATGCAAAACCACTTGTACTATGTAGTGGTCAGAGAGTCAAGCTGAAAATTTCCAGAAATACAACATTACTGTAGTAGTCCTTTTGGGATAGCACCTCCTTTGGGCTAGCACCTCTACCAAAATAAACTACTTCACTCTGGTTTCTCTTCAGATCATATAAATCTTTCCCCTTTTACCAAAACAAACTATTTCACCTTCATTCCAAGCTTCTGGGCACCTGGTGCAGTCATATTTTTAATGAATAGGGTCACAACATCCCTTTGCCTCAGTTACAGAAAGACAAATGATGTTTTTGAGGAGTATACAATGCAAAGAGGGTGCTTGGAAGTCCAGGCTTCTAGCTCCAACTCTAGCAGTTTTGAAAAGTCATTTCAACTCACTGTTGCATCATCAGTAAAATGAGAGTGCTAAGTGAAGTAATTCTACAGCTTTTTCAGGTTCTGAAATGTTATGAATACACATCATGCTGACCTTGCTCTTAAAATGTTACAGATTTGGATTTTTTTGTTTGGTTTTTGTTTTTGATTTTTGCTTTCTGTATGTTATTTTTTTCCCTCAACAAGATAAACCAATCATTCAGAACCCTAAGAAATCTTGACCACTAAGTAGATCAGAAATATTCTGCCAGAGATAAAGGCATCAGAAAGTTTTGCAGGAAGTAAGTAGATAAGGCAACGCCCCATTATCCTGAACACTTTGGTTTCCACAGGAAAACAAGCAAGCATAGAAAGCAGTCAATCAGCTTCAAAAAGAGCTGAGTGCCCACATATTGATCTCCTGTCTGCTGGGTCACAAGGGTACTGGTGTACATTAAGTAGGGAAAGGACTGAAAATTACATTAATTCAAATGGCTAAATCAATATTTAACAATGCAGTTAGTGGTAGTTGACCTTAAATGCACCTTTAATAAAACAAAGGTGATTCAGGCCAGCCTCCAGCATATGCCATTCAGAGATATGAATTAATGCAGAACAGATACATTAAACTCCCTGCTAATGTAGACACCTTTGCACATGGTGCTGACTGCAAGAAGGTCGAAGCTGCTCTCTTAACAAAATAACTCAAATTTTATTCATGCAATGCTGTGTCTTCATTTGTCACCTCTCCCCGTCTTGAGAATTGGACCGTCTTGTTCGCAACATATTTAAAAGTAGGAAAGGGATTTCTACCCCTGTTCTTCCAGATAATTTATAAATCTTTAGTGATAACTTTGTAACCTTGAACACTTTCTCTGGACAAGTAGGGATGTTACTAGTTCTTACTCCAAAAACCCTGTCTTACTGCAGCATGATTTACATACAGACATGTCAGTTTGTGCTTCAATTGTATTAAGGATTACTGAAGTAAGTTTACTTATATTAAAGAGGATGTTTAAGGGAAAAAAAGCAGGAAGGAATAAATAGAGACAATCTCTTCAAGATGTCAGAGAACCAGTTCAGATGCTATTAGCTATCAGGCTCACAGATGTGAGACTTTTAAAAATTGCTTTGCTGCCCATAAAATACCTTAAGCTATAGAGCATTATAGTTATCACTACTAAGGACTTGGTGATAACTCTGAGGAAAAGGTCAATCTAAGAATCTATTTCAATATACCTTAAGGCAGCAGGAGGTTCTAGGGAATTCCCAGAGGAGTATAGGAAAGTTTCCATGGTTTTGTGACCTAAAGATGTTAGTGCCAATGGTGCCATTTCCCTTGCACTCTGATTTGGCTGCAAGGACAAATGTGTGATAATTAGAAATCTCTCCTGAGATACTTCCCTTTGATTTGTTGTTTGGTCATGGCTACAGTTCCTCACAGACTTGCTTCTCTCAGGTTTGTCTGTTGGTTACCATGGCAATGCGGGCTCAATGCATCGTACAAGCTAAATCAGCGTTCTGCCTCGTGCAAGCTGCTGACAATAGAACTTCACTGAGAATTGAGCACAAGTTTTGAGCTTGAATGTAAAACCAATTGCTGGAAAATATGATCATACACTTGAAAGGGGCAAGGGACATTCCATCAGAACAAAATCACAGCTTCTTTCTCATCAAAGACAAGGCACAAATATCTGATCTCCCATAAAGTCAACCACCGCCTTGTTAGCTTGGGGCTGGGCGGTGGAAGTAGGTGAGTGGCAGTAAATGTTAGGCTCTCCTGATAATGCTAAAACATGAACAGACATTTCTTATGACCCCGAGGTAGCCAAGCAACAGCTTAGCTTCTGGGAATTACCTCTGCTCAGGGCATCTTGTACACAGACTAGTAGATGCCACTTCTATACACTGATAACGAACCATCAGAGAAATTGAAAAAACAAACCCATTTGCAATGATAGCAACAGATTAGTGGTTTTCAGATGGGGACACCAAAGTGAATGAAATGGATGAAGGGAAACAAAAGATACCCACTTCCAGTTACAATATAAGTCATGGAGGTGTAATGTATAATACAGTGACTTTCATTACAATTTTAAATAATATAGTACAACATAAATTATATTTGATATTTGAAAGTTGCTCAGAGCAGATCTTAAAAATTTTTATCACCGAAAGAAAAAAATTTAACTGTATGGTAATGGATATTGACTAGATTTATTGTGGTGATCATTTTGCAATATATATAAATTTCAAAATATGTTGCATACCTAAAACTAATAAAATATTCCATGTCAATTACATATCAATTTGAAATAAGAACTAGATTAGCATATCTTTTAATTGTGGATTCATATCCAAAAAAGCAGTTGGAAATTTGATAAGAAAAACACGAAAATATCAAAAATAACTGTATGCTAGATCAACTTAAAAATTAATCATAAGGTGGAATATGAATAAGGTATTTATTTTTAATGATATGGAAAATTATTGTGAGACACTTTTAAATGGAAAAACCAGATATAAAAATAAAAAAAATTCTCAACTATGTAAATAATCATTTTTAAAAGACTAAATAAAATTAAACTGAGTATTAAAATAGTCAAAATTAACTTACTTTATATTTTAGCCTATGGATTTTATATTGCCATGTGAATTTAATATGACCATACATATAAGGATTATATAACATGGTTAAATAAAGTATATACTAAATTATTAACTGCATGTATACTATATACTTTTCTCTGTATCAAAACCTAGGTCAATAAAACAATCAGAAACTTTATAGGAGGTCTGTAGGAGGAGAAGGAAAAATGGGTTAATGCAAACCAATGTCATTAGGAAAACAGCTTCAAAGTTCAGCCTAAAGTAACATTTTTGTAAGCAAACATACTATTTTTAAAACATGTCCTAACATTTGCCAAACAAATATCCAGATCTGAGAGTCTGGTTAATCAAACACAAGTGTGCTCTGGCTTTTAAAGAAGGGGTAAAGAAAAGAAATGAAAAAATGCACTGGAAGAACAGCCTTTCTCCCAGCCAAAATACATAGTAAATTTTATTCAAAATGGAATTTCATGTGAGGATACAACAAAATTTTAATAGTATCAAGGGAGAATTTTGTTTCTGTTTAAAATGTGACCAACTTTTCCTGCAAAGGCCAGATAGTAAATATTTCTTACTTTACAGGCCATATGGTCACCGTTGCAACAGCTTAATTTGTAGCCACAGACATGGTGTAAACAAAATGGGCTTTTCTGTATTCCCATAAAGCCTTATTTACAGAAGAAAGTGATGGGCACAATTTGGCTCAGATATCAAAGTTTGACATCTAATATAGAAATGACAAATGAGTGTTACTTTCATATCAACAGTGAGAACAAATTGAATAATGGATAATTTTTTAAGCCCACCAGAGAACTAAGGTGGCTAGGTAAACCAGCATTCTAAAATCCAACGGCTGACAATATCCTCTAAAAGGGAAAGAAAAAAAAACACTAATTTTTCACCTCTGTGAGGACAGTAAGAAGACCCTGGAGATCCCAGACACAAAATCTACACCTACTCATCAACTCTTTCACAAACCTAAATCACAGGAAAGATTGGAGCTAAAACAGGAGAATTGAGAGCTCTGTGGCATGGACATATCAGGCTTGGCTGAATCAAAAAATGAAACTGGTGACCACAAGAAATCTTCCAGCACTGGGAAGCCTTTGTGAGTACAAGACAAGTGGTCAACCACTCAGGAAGGGGTAGGAATGCTACCCTTTCAATATTGAGGTCTAGGTACAGTAACCTTTTGATGTCTGAGAGCAGAAGATTTGAAACTCTGTGATCCCAGATCTCACAATAAATAGGAAACTGCAGTATCCACCACTAGGTAATTTCCAAGGCTGTGTTGTACTGATTTTAACCAAAGTAAGAACAAAGTTCAAAATTAGCTTACAGTGGAGAGACTAGATTGACCCAACACACCACATTAATGACAACAAGGGTGTATTCTTTCCAGAAAATAAACATTATTTGTCTTCATTTCTCCTGTCCTTATAGACTAAAGAGTAACTAAATGAGAAGAAAATACATTCATCATCAAGAGATAAAAAAATCAATAAAACTAGATTCAGAGATGGCACAAATGCTCAAATAATGAGTAAGGGCCATTAACACAGTTGCCCAAATAATAGAAAAGAAGCAAATCCCTTATTTTTTTTACCTTACCTGAAAAATAATTCAGTCATGGTGAAACAATATATTTGAGTGGTATATAATCTTAACATAATACGCAATCACTGCAAAGTGGAGGTAAGTATTTACTGAAGAAGTCATATCATGAACACTAAGATTTTTAGCAAAAATCTAAAGTTAAGGAAGCAATATGCTATTAAGATCAATACATTGTTAGTAATAAAAAAATGGTACTAAAAATAATGATGTGATTTTTGGCCAACAAATGGGCTATATATATTAGTAGTAGTTCTATGAAATAATGCTATCAAAAATTATTTTCAAAAATGAATTAATTTTAAAATTTCTTAACTTTTTATGACCTTAGTACATATTTACTCTTTCATTTCTTAGCCAGTCATTTACAATATCATGTTACCTTTCTTCTGATAAATGTATTTTAAGTGACTTTTTAAAAATTGTTTTTATAAAATTACATGCAAATCCTTGTTAAGGTTGCACTTATGGGCTATACATTTGAACATGTCGATACCTAAACATAATTCTATATAGATCATAATATTTCTATATTCTCTTTGAAGAGGCTAGTTACTTGTAAGTGTAAATTTTGCAAAATGAAAGATAGTTTAACCACTATTTTGTTTATATTGAAATGTATTACTTGGTTATCTTGTCCAGTTATAATCTAGATACTGCTATTCTACTTTATACAGTGGCTCATGCCTGTAATCCCAGCTACCTGGGAAGCTGAGGCTGGAGAAAGCTTGAATCTGTGGTACCCCAGGCAACGAGAGCCTGCAGTTCCACAGGCAAAAATAGCAAGACCTAGTCTCAAAAAACAAAACAAAACAAAATGCATGCAAAGTTTGACAGGTTATTTCTGATTTTGATTCTTTTAAATTGCAGCAAAATCTTCGACCTTCTCAATTTTGTTCCAGTTCAGCATATAAATTTATCCTGTTGAAAAGAGAGTTCCATCAAAACACACCTCCAAGAAATTAAGGTAATGCAATCACTCTTACATTTAAAAATTAAAATTTGAATCCACAATATATGATTAGTTGTTTAGTGAATAAATCATTTGCTCTAAGGGATAAACTTTCAGTGTCTTCCTGTTTATAAATGCTTTCAATTGTTGAAATTTCCTTTAAAAGTTGAAGTTTGAGTGTTAAATTTGTTCTCAAAAAATTCTAAATATAAAATTTGGAGAATTTATTTATAAAAATATTTAATGTGAATATAAGGCACTTAGGTTGATTTAAAATTAATGCTGAAAGGCTCAACTATTTCCACAATTTGATTGGTGGTGGGCAGTAAAAAAAGAAAGTGCTTATTGACAGCCTGTTGTTTTGTTTTGTGTGTATCAGCTCTGTTAGAAAAACTGCTTATTTTCTGACTCTTTGTGTGGTGACAACAGCTTTTTTAAAATTCATTATTTTATTTAGGAAACCATTCAAAAAAATTCAACATTGATTTTTCTGTGTAATTGAAAAAATAATAATAGCAGCGTTTAAAGCACAATACTCCATCAAAAGTATTACTTAAATCTAAAGAAGCATATATTTAAAAAATTAGAGGTTAAACTCTTATACCTGCTAGTTTGGAAGCATTTTGTACTATGTCTTTACTTTCTAACATATGCAGCTGTTGGAAATATTTTCTTAAAACTTAATAAATTTTTTAAATTTTTTATGAATTTTTTTCTAATTTCTAAAAATTTCATCTGATTCAAGTTATTCTAAAAATTAGTGTAAAACATAAGTCCTTTATTAATGAGTTTTAAGTATAGTCAATGTATAGTCCTGTTTAAAATTTTTCAACTGTTCAAAAAATGTTTAAACTGGGTGAAAAGCCAGCTTTCAAAACTATACAAACTCACCACCTGAGTTAATTTAAAGAAACTAGTAACTCATCTTAAACCCCCCCAAAAAGCTCTTTTTAAATTTCCCTTAGAGTAGATCTACTTTTAAATGAGATGATTTTAAGTCACCTTGAATTGCTCATAAAATGTGTTATATGTTCCCCCAAGATAAGTGTTAAGAGAAATCTTGTGATTTATGTATTTGTGATCAAAATAAAGAGAGCCCAAGATATTTGCTATTGGACTAATTTGCATTCCACTTTACATATTTAATCAAATGCTAGGTGTACAACTGAGGTAGAGGATAAAGAAAAGAGAGGTTAATAGTTCTTAATATCAGGATTTACCTGCATTTGTAAAGTCTGAAAACCAGTCACTTGTTTGGTCATACTGTTTTGCTAGAATCCTTGATAATGGTTGCCTGTGGGTTCCTTTTTTTGCCAACTCAGCTGGATTAGTTGTTGACAAAAAAATATGCTTTTAATACTTCTCTTTAATAATACTTTTATTTCATGATACCCTTCTGGGCACATAGTTGGGAAAGAATGAATATCATCCCACTGATTGATACTTAATAAGTTGACAGTTATTTTAGAACAGTAAACCCCACCAAAGATTACTAAAGAAAGAAAAGAGTGTCCTTGAGTCCCCAGTATTTGGGGTTTTTTTATTCATTTATTTATTTTAAATCGTTGTCACCACCCTTTCACCTGTGCGCCATCATCTTAATCGTTTGTATCCATCCCACCTCCCATTTTCCCCCAGTATTGTAAGATAGCCTCTCAAGGGTTTTTTTCTTTCCACTTTGAAAATCATTGGAAAATATATGACACCTGTCCTTGGAATCAGTTTTGACTTGAAGGTAAATGCTTTTAGTTTTTTTCAGACTTATTCCTCCTGAAATAAGAAATAAAAGAAGTACTTTTACTGCTAAAAAAATTTTTTTAAGAGGAAAAACCCTTCAACAATTTTCAAGTGTGTCTAAATTAACCAGTCCTTCACTTCAACTTTAAAAACTCCCAGTTTACGCTTCTACCTTTATCTGCTGATACAACTGTTTGTTCTAGTCAAATCACCTGGATTCTACAGTCCCTGGACACATTCCTATTTCCCTGTCTCTCCCTTACCTTGTTATTCTCTATGCCTCGAATACCTTCCTGCATTCTTTGCTTAGCATGAAAATGATCATCTTTGAAGTCATATCCCAGATGTTACAGGATCCATTAACTTTCAATGCCATATAAGCTTTTCTACCCTTAAACTTCCCTAATACTGTGTCAGGTTCCTTCTGGTAACTATTTGATTTTACAATACAATGGTCAGTAACTGACTGCCCAGGTCACCCAGTCCCTTCAGACACATCAAGGCCTAATTCTTTGGAAACCCTGTTTGTTGAAGACACATGGGTAGACCCACAGCTGAAAATTCTGTGCACCCAGACAAGTATCAGCAATAGCCAGACTATCCCCCAGAAGCATCCTGGCTAAACAACCTGTGCAGAGCAAGCCATGTAGACATTACCTGGAGCCCCAAATCTAGTGAATAGTTTCTTCTAGGGTTCATTTATGCCTGTGCAGTGGTCTCAAGTCTGTGTGCTCATTAATGTCACCAGTGGAGATATCACACCTACCTGGCCTTGCCACAGCCCAGTCCAATCCAAACATCCTGAGACGGGTCCTGTGAATCTAATGTAGAGTGAGGGTTAAAAGTAACATTGTTCTAGTCCAGTGATTCTCAAAGTGCTGTCCAGAAAAATGGGCAGTTTACTTTCATGCTAACAGTCAAGAGTATCCTGTAAGAGAAAATTATGTTTCCCTTGGCTCCATTATAACCATAGGGATATCTCTGTCCATGGATAAATGATGTAAGTGGTAAGAAAGATTTCATGTAATGACAATGCATAAAGATGCTTAATTAAAATAGAAATACAACATTGTGATACTGAAGCCTCATGATTTTCTCTGTTTCCATTTCCCTTCTTTGGACCCTTCTCAGTTTTCCTTAGCTTGCTACTGTTTTCCCTGAATTTTGAGATTTCTTAAATGAACACTCCCATGTTCCAAATTTAGCTTCTCACTTTTATCTAAGGTTTTATCTTCCCAGATTTATCTGGAGTTCTTCAAGTTAGAGATCATAGAGCTATAGTGGGTCTCAAGCCCCTGTCCTCGAGATGTTTTTTCCTCAAAATCTTAGTGCTAATTTGCAGATCATAACTCTCTGTTGCCTATCTCAGAGCCATCTCATCTTAGCAAAGTTTCAGCCTCCTGTTTACTCACTAACTTGGACCCAAAAACTTTCAGGATATTGCTTGATTCACTTCATATAATGTATTTAAATCTTTCTCTTGAAATGATATTCTGAAGATGTTTGGCCTGAATTTTCTAACATTTACTTTTTAAAATTATCTTAATCACTGTAATTACTTTTCTAATGTTACATTAAAAGTGGCAGTTGAAAATGCTGGACAGGAGGAAGATGTAGTTTAATGAAGGGCATCTTTCTCCACACTGACATGGATGTTAAATCTTTTTTTTTTTTTAAGATTCTAATGTGGTCTAATTACTTTAATTTAAAATTCTGGGTGTACATGTTTTATTCATGACTTTCTGTGATGATTGAGAAAGTTTTGCAGCTCCTTTGAAGTTCTAACTTTGGAAATATAACAAATAATGAAGCCATCATATTTTTTAAATACTCAGATAGAGGAGACTTTTGAAAGACAGAGTAATTGTGAATCAAAGCTTAATCAGCTGCTGTGAAATGAGTTTTTAATTATTACATTGCCCCTGATACGCTGGAGTTCACCAAGGTTAAAAGAATGACCTTGCACACATTTCTTTTGAAAGGGTAGATTTTTTTTTTCTAGTACAGGGTATCACCTTGAATATTCAGAAACTATGTCATTCCACTTTCCATGAAAATGCTCCTCAGAAACAATTTTTCACACTAACCCTTGGTTAATCTCACACAAGAAATGGAAAGTGTCACTCATTTTTCTGTTAAATGCATTATTTCTGCTGTGGGTATAATGGCTTCTGAATAAGAATACTTATCTATTTCCCCTGGAAATTCCACATTTTTCAAAGCTGTTTGTAAGTTTATTAAAGAGGATGGGTATCAAAAAGAGTGCTCAAGGCATAAATCTCTAGGTTTCAGCATTCTGGAAAAAAATAGCTGATTTTATTTCAAGTAATCAAGATAATACTAATTGCCCAAGCTGCAAAGTGTGTCAGTAGCTGAAGTCTCTTGATGTAAAGTTCAATTCAAATAAATTTCTATTTCTGGCAAGTGGTAATCTGCTTGAATTGTGAACTAAAGAGATGTATAAATAATATGTCCAATTTCCTGCCACAAATGTAGCTATTTGCATCTATATTCTAGTTTTGTGGTCATTAAATAAAACTAAGATCAGAACTTGGACTTTTTAAAGTTTCCTAAGAATCATATTATTCCATCACCACATATCCAAAACAAAACCAGAATACTTTTCAATTCAACCCCATTACTCTATTTTCCCTTGGTTTATAAAAATATATATTAAATTGAAGCTTAGATTCTATGTAGATATTATCAATAACATCTTGATATCTCCTAAAACTCCTTCTGTAAATGAGCCTGATTCCAGTGCAGTTGGAGGAGGGGCATTTAACTCATTTATTTGAAAGATGAAATCTCTTGGATCCCTTGCATCATATATATATACATATATATACATATGTTTGATCAAATCAAGAAACAGGTGTAGATGTTGTATGAAACATGATTCAGAGTTCTCATTGACAGTTTCCCTTTTTGAAGAATGCAAACAACCTTGGGCTCATTTAATGAGAATAAGTAGGATCCTGAAATAAATGTTACTTGTAGGAGAATTGCCATTAAAATGCTGCACCAGAGGTTAGATTTGCATAAGATCTGATTACCCTGAATAGCTGTTCACAGATCTCTGGCAAATCAGTGTCACTTCATCAGCACAGGGGATATCATTTTGGGTCACTTTAGAATGGTCTCAACTTCTCAACTTCTAATTGAGAAATACACCATTGCACTGCCACATGATCTGTCCCATGCTCATTCTGTTCCAGTTCTTTCTAGTAAAGTATTACACAGAATTCTGAACCCTAAATAATTTATCTCTTGAAAATGTTATCTATGAAAGTAACTGACATCTTTGTCATTGGAGATGAGTAACATAAGACCTTTTAGAAATAGTAATACTATCCAGTATTTCTCTTTTTCTTTCTGGCTTATTTCCACTAATGTGATTCCCTCTAATTCCATCCACGTTGCTGCAAATGACATGTTTGTCTTTTTTGATTGATGAATAATATTCCATTGTGCACATATACCACAGCTTTCTGAACCATTTGTCTGTTTGAGGGCATTTAGGTTGTTTCCATATCCTGGCTATTGTAAATAGTGCTTCAATAAATACCCAAGTACAGGTGTCCTTTTGAATGATTATTTTTGTATCCTTTGGATAGATTCCTAGAAGTAGGATTGCTGGATCGAATGGTAGTTCCATTTTCAGTAGTTTTAAGGTCCTCTGCACAGTTTTCACTTTTATGAGGGATATCGGGAAAACAAAGAAACAAATGGACAAGAAAAATTTTAAACTGTCAACAGAACTGAAGCACAGAGCAAGAGAGAGAAGGGTAAAATCAGGGGAGGCATGGCACAGAGATTAAGCTGGTTCATGGGTGATAGGTGTTGGGAGAATCTTGGGGTAGACAATGATGTAAATATATATATAATTAATTTTAAAATAAAACTATAAAAAAAAGAAAGTAAAAACTAGCATATCTTGACCCATTACTAACTACCAGATACAAAGTTAAGTGCAACCCAACCACCTGTTCTCCACTTACCCTTCTGGCAGGCACTATTACCAGTTTCCTAGGCCTAGCCAAGGAAACCAAGGCTTTTAAGAGGTTATTTAACTTTGTCAGTGTCACAGGCTCCTCATTGGTGGAGCCAAGGCACATAATTTAATAACCAACTTAAAATCTAAAATATATGCTCTTAGCCTTACATTTCCTGAGTTGAACAGGTAATGTCCTAAAATTGTGCAGACCCATCCATAGATAAACCAAAGCTCTGTTGTTCGTGGCACTTCTGAAACTCAGAACTTCAGAAATCTACCTTTTGGAACAAAAATCATCAGAAATATCACCAAGTGCAGTGACACTAAACTCAGATTAAGCTCAGAATCCCCATCTCCAACCCCATCCCTGTATCCCAGTCCTTTACATTTTAGGCACTACCTGCTCCAGGCCTTAACCTCTAACCACAGGAAGAAAAATTGACAGAAAGTCAGTGATGCTTTTGTAATGCACCAAACTCAATTTTTGTTTGAATTTCTTGTGAGAACATAGCTAGAAATTAAGTGCAAATACTATAAACTAGTAATAATGCTACTAAAAAAGTTTTGAAATTGTTAGGCCATATTGTCCATCTGTACAATTGTACAGAGAGTGCTGAGTATAGGATGCCTTGACATGCATGAGATATACCTGTGTGCATTATCACTAAACTGATAGAGTTTCACAATGAGAATTCAACCAACAAGCAAATTGAGGGCTTCTGTTTCACATGGATGAGGGCCCAGCTTCCACCCACACGCTGTTGGAATGTAAGTAAGGCATTTGTGTATATTATACTTCCCCCAAAAAAAAAATCTGACTCAAATACTGTGAGCCTTAGCCTTTGTCTGAATACTTCCATTGATACAAATATGTAATGTTTTAGTCATTTAAATTATTGGAAGGTATGTCCTGCTGAAACACACCTGTTAAAGCAACAATAACAAAATCCAGATTAAAATAACAGATCATTTAGTAATTATGAGATATTTGTGTGACTGAATTGGAACCATATCAGTTTATAAATAACATAAATTGCAGTCTACAGTGAAGACTGTTTTTGGATATATTTTCTAAGCCCCATCAATACAATCAGTATTTGTTGAGCACTTACTCTAAGCAAGGCTGAAAGAGAGACACTAGGGAATGCAGTACGAATAAAACATGTTCTCTAGCGGCACAATGTACTGTGGTGAAGAACTATGAATGCTTTGGTTGTGGGAAACTACTGTGACCACATATCAGTGAGAAAATTCCATGTTGTGAAAAAAAATAAACAATAAAATGTTAACAAATAGATTAATTAATTAAATTATATTCAATAAAGGGGTGAAAAAGACATGTCCTCTACTCTGAAGGAAATTACTACCCAGAGGACAGCCTAACTGAAAAATATGACTAGACTTGTTCTTGAAAGCTAAGCTGAATTATTCACTAATCTATCTCAATCACTGAGCAAGGAAATAAGGTTTCCAAATTATTCTGTTTCATCTGCTGTTCACTGATTTGCCAGAATTCACACATAAGTTATGTGTAGCCAAAAAGTAGTGTTTTTATATTTCAAATTGAAATATCTTAAAGCCAAATGAGTTCCCAAGACATTTTGAATCACCCGTTTGTCTTCTCAGAGTAACTCTCTTACACTTCTGCCTACAGAGAAGCCATTAATGTGTTTCATTCTATTACTGAGAACCAATATTTTATTTACTCTGGAAAGGAAGGGAGGCTTTGGATGGCATCTGGGTCAGTTTTAGGCATTGATTAGAGAACAGAATGTTTCCACGTTCAGTCAAAACTAAAGCGTAGTTGAAATCGGGTGCAAAAGAGACAGAAGCCTCCAACAAGACACAGAAAAAAAGCAACACCTTTTAAAATGCAGCTTCTTTTTTACCAGATCTGCATCATCCACACACATAGCAGTTGCCAAAGTCACAAAGCAATTTAAACAACAGGGTTTTATTAACAAGAGAAGTTAACCAGGAAAACAAAAAGTTCTCAATGCTACAAGTGGCCAGTTATCTTACTCCTGTCACCATTTAGTCCAAAAGTCCCAAACATATGTCCAAGATGGTGCTTCTTTGCCCCTTTAAACTTCATAGGCAGGCACTCTGCAAAGTCCAGTCTTTCTCTGACATTTTTTCTTTGCTTTTTCTCCAGTATTCAGAGCTGCTCTGCTTCTCCAAGGCTGTTCAAATTTGTTACACAATTGCTGATGCACAAATCAACTTTTCAAATCTGCCACCTTGCTGTGGCGCTCCATGTACATCCATTCTGGCATCCAACTCCACTCCAACTGCTTCTCTGCCTACCACTCTCTTACCATGGCTCCTTGTTGCTCCAGCTCACTATTCCAAAGGGCTTTTCCTGTCAGACCATATGGCCTGTTCTCTCAGTCCACCATTCTCATCTTTTCCTTTTCTTTCCTAGGCTTCTACTTTCCATACTCTCTTCCCATTTTCCATTTTCTCTCATGGGGTCTTCTCTCAGACTCCACCCATCAGGGTATTTTGGCGCCAAAACAATTTTTAACCGTGTCACTACCCTCTATCATTGTGGGCATTGAAAGACAAGGTAGGTTAATGAAGACTTCTTTCCTGTGCATTGTCTGCTGGAAACTATGTTTCTCCTTTGTATGCCTCTCCCCACTGCCCCCAATTATGGCACACATCCCTTTTACTATTCCTGACAAATGCTGTGAGATGGATTTGAAGAAGATAGAGTCAACCATCTCTTACCATTTCCATATTCTAATACTACTTCTTGTTCCTACTTCTGTCAGTTATTGCAAACACCTTTTACCTGGTACCTGGCTTCCATCCTCTACCTTTGAAAGTCACCCAAATTCGCTATCTCAATAATCTCCCAACCACTATTTCAACCTCTTCTTATCATTGCTGGTGAAGTAAAACCCAAAAGTCTTTACTGTGGCAAATAAGATCCTGCAATTTAAGGTTTGTGGAGAACTGCCAGTATCCCCACCATCCAGTCATTGTAACAACTGAATGCTTGCCCACATATTTCCAAAAACAACTCAGGAGATGTGTCTCCCATGGAGACATAGACAAGCCTTATGTCTCTCTGTAGAAGCACATGAACATGTCTATTGTGGTCAATGACTGCGTCTGTTTCTAACCTTGTCTATCTTTTTCTGGAATGCATCTCACCTAATGAAAGTACTAACATTGTGTTTCTCAGCCCAATTCATTTATCCCCCGAGGCACATAAATTAACAGGAAAAGAACACGTAAGCATTAAAGAATTTGAAAAATGTCAGATGACATAGGTTTTCCTAAATTGCTAAGACTTGTGAGGTAGAGGATTCTCATATGAAATGTACCTTACTAGTTCTACTTCCCCTGAAGCTAAACTAGAAATCATTATACCATAAAAATGTAAGTAGAACAAATTCAGGCTTTGCCATCCCCAGACTTATTTGATGAATATTCTTTTCTGTTCTATTCATATCTTATTTTACAGATTCTGCTAAACCTTGAGGATATTTAACTTTGGTACTTTTTTGAAAAATAGCATTATTTCCTGGAAAGAAATGCAATATTATGCTCTAAACTTGGAACTCCTTAAGAGTTAACTGTTTTAATTACATTTTTAGCTTCGTTTCCTTGACGATTTCCTGGTTGTTATTAGAGTAAGAACAGGTTGGGGAGAACATGCTGTGGAAGGCAAGGATTTCATTTCTCAATCTGTCAATTATTGACAATAAAATTTAAAATAAAGCTCTTAACCTATCTAAATCTGAGTTTGCACAACTGTGAAAGAGAGGTAATAACACCAGCCACTTCAAAAGATATTACTGTAAAGACTAAATGAGATCATGTATTATAGTATGGACTATGAATGAAAAGCACTGCATAATATTAGTTATTTTTACTGCAATTTGTGGTCTTAAAATCACAGCATGAGTTGAAAATAAGAAAAGAGATGAATAACTCCAAAACAAACATCTTGAATGATAATGTCAGACCTGAAAACTTCTTGTTTATCTAGAACTATTTCTATAGGATTCTCTCTACAACAGAAAGGGGGAAAAAATTAATAAATTGAATTTGGTTTATAAATTGGATAAATTGAATTTGGTTTATATTCCAGCCAGCATTTGAATTTGCCTAATTCATAACAAATTGAAACAAAAGGTTTTGTTTTAAAATTTTTTGATTTAAAAAAACAAATTTTGTGATTTATAGTCAAAGTAATTTGTATCAGATTAACCTTCCAATTGAAAACAACTATAAAAATGGGTGGTATAGACAACAGATATTTGGACCCAGTATATATCAAATAAGTTAACCAGAACTCAAGGGACTAAATCCCAGAGAGAAAAGTGCCTATAGAGTAGGGGTAATCTTGACACTTGCTTCCTCTTTTTCCCCATAAAAGATCTTCTGATTCATTGCACAACAATAAAACCAAAATTAAAACACTGACCTATAACTTGCAGTAGTCTTACTAAAGATGATTGGTTGATTGATTGATTGATTGATTGATAGCTGAACTTAAGGATTCCATAGATGAATTTTATAGCAGACTATAAAGAGTAAAACTAAAAATTGATAAACTGTAAGATGTGTCCATGGAAATGTCAAGATTGAATCATGGATAGAAAAACAGAAGGAAATATATAGAAAGATTGGCATTTGACTAAATGCTCTAACATACATATAAGGAATGGGAAACAAGAAATATCTGAAGATATATTATGAGAAATGAAATAGGAAAGGTGCCTATTATCTAAATATTAGATACTTGGTTGTCATGCACAGCAAAATGTGCATAGATTAGCATCCCAATGTTATAAAGATGTCATTTGTCCCCAAACTAATATAAAGAGTCTGTGAAATAATCAAAATTCCAAGTCATTTTTGGAAATTTCATGTTTTAAGATGTATATGGAAAAACAAAGGATTAGCATAGCAAGGAGTAGAGTAGTAGTAGCAAGGACTAGCGAGGACTAGAGTAGCAAACACAGAGAAGAAAAACAGTGTTGGAAAATGTATACTAGGAGATATAATGACTAGCATAAATTACTAGAAGCAATTAAAAGGCAATTACTAGAATAATTTCCTTTTTGCTCCATGACTAGTCAACAAACCACCAGAACTGGGTACACACATAAATGACCACAAACATACTTTTGAATTGCATTGCAGCTTGAACAGTCATTTATATAAGTGAAAGTATATCGTTGGATATCCCGCCTGCCTTATACCATACCAAAGCAATAATCAGTTCTAGTTGGCTCACAAATCTGGATATGAAAGATAAATAATAAAACTTGTAGTAGTTAACATGGGAGAAAATAATTGTCAACATAGTGTTACAAAAGATTTCTTTTATAGAACATTGAAAGAGCTAACTATAAAGTTAACCCTTGATAAACTGAACTTCATCATGAGAGCCTGAGTCTAAAACTGAAAAGGCCAGAGGGAGGGAGGGTGAAACAGAGGAGGGATGAGCACGAGAGATTAGGATAATGGTTCACAGGTGACATAGTTGTGGGGGAACCTCAAAGTGTACAGTGATGTAAGATATATATGTGTGTGTGTGTATGTAACCAATAATAAAATAAAAATAAAAAGGCCAGCTACAGACTGGAAAATATTTGTAACAATTGTTTCCAACAATGATCTCATTTCTTTGTTGTATAAAAAAGGAATGCACAAAACTATTACAAATCAATAAGATATATATATAACCCAATTTTTAAAAATTGGGAGAAAAATCCTAAACAGGTATTTTGCAAAAAAAGTCTCCCTATACATAAGTATGGAAAATAATATCAATGTTATTATCCATCATTTGGAAAATGAGATACCACTACATAGTTACCAGAACTGTAAAAGCTTTTTATTTACAACAACACCAAACGTTAGTAAACATGTGCATTATTAATACTCTCTATTGGAGTATAAACTAGTAGAACCATTTCAGAAAATATTTTATTGGTAGCTACCACAGCTGAACTTATACATCCCTGTACAATCCAAATATTCTACATAAAAATATATACAAAACACTGCTGTAAGAATGTTCACAGCAGCCTTATGCATTATTTTCTCAAAATAACTCAAACATCCATTAGCAATAGAATGGCAAAGTGTGGTAGAGTTTTCTGATAGAAGACTACATACCAGGGGTCAATAAAATGCAACATATTGGTCAATTCCAGCTATGCCCATTTACAGGATTGTTTTCAGTTGTATTTGCTCTAATATCAGTCTTTCAGTGGTTGCTACATAGCCTATCTAACCTAAAAGCTGAAAATACTATCTGAACATTTACAGAAAATTTTTGTAAAGTTCTCTTATAATGCAATAAAAAAGAGTATGCCACCATCGCCACCATCCCCATCCACAACAACATGAACAGCAGAGGAATAATACCAAGGGGGAGGGTGCCTGGGAAGGCAGGCAGGAAGTAACATTAATAGAAGTCAGATAGATGTGGCAATTAAAGCCAGAAGATTGATTACATCTTTGGAATGATAATAACTTGGAAGAGTATTAGTGTAGCTGGTCACTCTCTCTAAACTTGACCATGTCATTTAAAAGTGTGTTTGTTTGTTTGTTTGTTTGTTTGTTTGTTTGTTTGTTTGTTTGTTTGTTTTTTAAGACTAGGTCTCACTATTTTTGCCCGTGGAACCGCAGGCTCTCATTGCCCGGGGTACCACAGACTCAAGCAATCCCCAGCCTCAGCTTCCCAGGTAGCTGGGATTACAGGCGCGCGCCACCACACCCAGCTATTTTTTTGGAACTAGGTCTCGCTACGGGCCCCAGGCGGGACTCGAACCGCGATCCCTAGCCCCGGCCACTTCATAGGCTGAAGCTTACAGGCATGAGCCACCGCGCCCGGCCTCATGTCATTTAAAAGTGATGATGCAAACAGAACTGTAAAGGAGTACCATACCTGACTCCATCCACCCCCACCACACCATGGAGGCCATTAGCATAGCTTTCCTAGATCAGATCACTACAGCCTTCTGAGCTGGGAAGACAAAAAAAAAAAAAAAAAGACCAAATCAATAGTTCAATAGCTGCTAGGCAGTTTAGATAAAAGCCTATCACAAATCTCCTCTGATCCCTTTAGGTTTTAACTTCTTTGTGTCTGAACAGTAGGGGAAAAAGCAATGAACTACAACAATCCAAATTAAATAGAGCATTAATGCCAACTAAAAGAATATACCCATCTCAAATCCACCTCCCTATTCAAACCAGTGAATGGAATAGCCTGAAGCACGTAAGAGTATTGATTGTGGAATAATAATTAAAATCTGATGGAGTTAATCAGTTTCACATAGAACTATAAATTTCATCCAACAACATGATAAATTGCTGAATAAGAATATCTGACTATTCATCACTTGATTTTTTTTAAATTCAGGTTTCATTTTCTGACAATGCTATTCATTTTATCTAAGAAAACTATTCATACCATCTGAAGTGTTGGGCATTATATTCTAAGAAGGGGAGGGGAAAGAGAATCATTTGGGTTTTTTATGGGGTCAAATTATACATCAAATAAAGTATGAAGTTCCTTCTCCTGATACATTTCATAAAGTTAAATGGTTCTCTCAAGATTATGCTGACAATAGAGTCTTCAGTCTTTGTTATAATATAGTCTACGACCTCACTAATAAGGATAATAATGTATCATCAAAAAATGCTGTTAATTGAAAACTGTAAGTCTAATTAACCACGGGTGTGACCATGCATAACATATTATTAATAGAATGAAAAGATTGCATTACACCAACTGCTACCCAGAAAAAAAACTACAAGGACAGTCCAGCAGTTCAAAGACTCTTCACATCCATTTTGGCAAAAGTTACTGATGATATTTTCCTTTCATTAAACTGTAGGCTTCCCAGCAAAATGACTTAAAATGGAAGAAGAAAGTAGAGCCAGATTTAAAAGATGGGGGTCACAGGGCAGCTGCTAGGGATTCAATCTATAAAGAATGCTCAAACACAGCTGGAAGACATGAGAAACATGCTGCCAATTAAGTCATGTTTCCACATGAAACTCTTTACATAATGGGTAAAATGTAAATCAGTCCCACTCCCAGTGAATTAGTCCCTCTCATAAAAAACTGTCCTAGTACCCGCATCTTTCCAGTGAATAGTGTTGTTCACATGTACATCCGAGCTTAGTAATGACTACAACTTCTTTAACCAAACTTGAAAACAGCCAGCTGATAGTCACTGGAAGTCAGCAGTTATGGTCAAGTAAAATTCCAGCACTGCAAGAACGTGTGGTAATAGGACTGTCTCTAGAGAAAAAGATTATATTATTATCTGAATTTTAAACACCTCCTAAAAAGTTCTCCTTTGTTAGGAAAACCTTTTAAAAAGTCTAACAAGACATGATACTGGAAAATGGAACTCATTTTGCCGATATTGAAAAAGATTTTCCAGATCAAGATGGTATAGTGAAAGCATGTTAAAAACTCCTCCCCTAGCACTTAGCACTTAGAATGATAGGCTAAAGGCCGGGCACGGTGGCTCGTGCTTGTAAGCTTCAGCCTATGAAGCCTGGGGCTAGGGATCGCGATTCGAGTCCTGCCTGGGGCCCGTAGCGAGACCTAGTTCAAAAAAAATAGCTGGGCGAGGTGGCATGCGCCTGTAATCCCAGCTACCTGGGAAGCTGAGGCTGGGGATTGCTTGAGTCTGTGGTACCCCGGACAATGAGAGCCTGCGGTTCCACGGGCAAAAATAGTGAGACCTAGTCTCAAAAAAAAAAAATGATAGGCTAAATCCAATGGGAAAGGGGTATGTAAACATTTATATTTGTAGTTGAAGAGAAGAAAATCCCCATGGGTTAACAATAGGGAGGAATTTAGCAGTAAATAGATACTTTAAATTCCCTTGCTCAAAGGAATTTGGATCTGGGTTTGGGATACTGAGAGTAGTACCTCAGTGGTCGTATGGGATTGCTATAAAATGTTTCCATATAGAGACAGGTGGCTCAAACCAATCTGCTATTAAAACTGGGAGTTGCTTGCCAAAAAAAATATATCTCTGCCCACCTGTGTATAGTTGTAGCTGGGAAGGAAGCTGAATCTCCTACACAAAACAGAAGTCAAGCTTATCCAAACTAGAATCAGAGGCCACACTTTCACCAGTGGCACAAAACAAGATCCCACATTGAGCAGCTACTCTCTGATAATAGAAGGAGATGTTTTAAGAACTTAGAAAAATCCAAAGTAGCTCTCATCATTGAACTACAGTTAATTTTGACTCTTTTAAAATAAATAATAACTAATAGAACAAAACTAAATGCCGAATGATGTACAAATGTCAGAATACAAAGAAACAAAAACACTAGTCCAAAAGTACTTCAGTTGCTCTTTATTCTCTATCCTCAAAAACATTTAAATAATAATCTTGTATAACTCACTAAATTAGCCCTTAGTGAGATGTATATTACTTCAGACAATAAAATAGAAGTGTATATATAATAAATATATATAATAAATAAGTATATATAATAAATATAAAGTATATATAATAAAATAGAAAATATAATACTTCAGACAATAAAATGAACTCATCCTGCTCACATGTAGAGAATAAACAAAATATTTTACCCATGATCAGAAGATAACTCCAAATCTGGGTCAGCGTTTAACTTTTTGTTCATTCATCCCAGGGTAGTACCAACTCAGTGACACCCCTGTTCTCATGTGAAACATGTCCAGTGAATATGGTTCTCTGGCCTATTGCATCAAGATTAAATAGCAAGTTAGAACCCTTTTTGGAGAAAGATTCCTAATTCGAAATTCAAAACTCACTACTTGTTTCCTTTGTTGCAATGTGTCAAAATACAAAATGATAAAGATGTATTTCAATAGTGTCGTTAGCACCAGCAAAAGAAGCAACTAACAAATTACTAAATTTGTTTTATTCCAACGAAGGAAACCTATTGAAGGATTAAGAGTCACCATCTTTTAAGCTACAAATTAAATAAATGTCCTTTCAAACAATTCACTTTTTGATGTGTTGCTTTGATAAGCAAACTTTTTTTTTTAATTTACCCACCAAATTAATATTTGAGGTATGGACATATTATCTATTAAAGTAAAATAATGATAAGATTATTATCTATTTTTCCTCCTCCTTCCAAATATTATTATCTATAAAGTATTATTAAGATTATCTTATTTTCTATTAAAGTAAAATAAGGACAATAATTGGTGATATTCTGAATAAGAACTTTAAATGTTTAGCATATTTAAAGATTTAAGAGTAGTATTATGGTGCAAAAATAAAAGTAAGAGTCATAAAGCAAGAGAATCCTGTAAATGAACTTTATGATCTTTGGAATTTAAATATTCAGTGAACACAGTATATGATGTATCAGACAGAGCCAAGGCGAAAGTTTCAAGAGTAGAAGATGAAGTTGAGGGGAATTATCTGAGACATAATATAAAGCATATATATTATGAACATATAGAAGATAGACATAGAAGTTTCAACATTTAGCTAAAAGGTCACAAGAAAAGATTGGGGAGAATGAAACATTCAAGAAGACAAATGCAGAAAATTCCATAAACTGAAGAATGATATTAGATATCTCTCAAAAAGCAGGATAAATTTATTTTAAAAACCCACAATAACCAATTTTTAGTAAAAAAAAAAGGTTTGAAAACTAAAGTGTAATTCTTAAAAGCATTCAAAGACAAAAGGCATTATCTATCAAAGAATAACAATCATGGTGACTATAATAGCAACATCCAAAAAAAAGTTCAGTAACAGAAGGCAGGGGAGTTATATTTCAAGGATGTACTAGAAAATAACTATGAACAAATTGTTCTTTTAAACTGAGAACAGGGTTAGGGGTATAAAATAAAATGAGAGCAAAAGTAACATCTCAGATTCAGGAAAACTCAAAAAAAGATACTCCCTAAAGACCTTCATTGGAAAGTACTTTCATCATCAAAGGAAGGAAGGAAGGAAGGAAGGAAGGAAGGAAGGAAGGAAGGAAGGAAGGAAGGAAG